>BCLH01000044.1:110244-123755 GCA_001602315.1 Zoysia pacifica | reverse complement strand
CATAAAACTTTACATAATGTCCGTGTCATTGAATATAATTTAGATAGCACCAATGATGAGTTGAATTATATTCCTGCTGCTGAATTTGTTTATCCATCTGAGGTTAAATTATTTGCATGTAAATGACTCAAGCTGATACATAAGAACTCGAAGGATGCCATAAAGTACATATTTGATGTAGCCAAATGTGATAAGATATTTGATGGGTTACATAAATGATGAGGACATCCCTTCATTGGATACACACAATGCTCCTCCACCTACTATAACTCGTGCACAACAATTGAATTTAGAGGTGAGCTCATTTTAAAACATATGTCTTCCTTTCTTTGAGAATATATGACTACCTAATGATTTTTATTATGGTTAGGAATATTGGAGAGGATCAAATGAAGCATGGAGAAGGATTTGGAGATGTTCAAGACCAGCGAGATACATTTGACCCGGGAGGAGACCAAATCCAACTCGGAGTTGAGTTGCCCCCGGGTTCTAAGAGCAGTCCGCACTAAAATAGATGCCCAGGTCGCATACGGGATCCGTTTTGGACATTCTAGATATGGTTGGAAAGCTAAGAAGATAACATTTCCATCAGCACCAGTCTCATCTCAAAATTCAATCGAAATCAGTACGAATTATAAAACACGGTGACATCCAAAAACTGCCTCGGGTGCTGCGACACTATCTTTTAGCCTTTGTGCCATGTATCTTTTTAAGGTCTATTAGTGTTAGGGTTTGCCCCTATGGTCATCCTAAACTCTATATAAGCAGTAGCAGCCATCACTAGGGTTAGGTTTTGATTAGTTTTTATCTGTTTTCTAAACAGTTTCACCGTTTGACGGTTTGTTGGTTTTCTAACTTTATGATTTAATTCATATTTTGCAATTGAATTGAGTTCTTCCTTGTTCTTTCTTGTGTTCTTCAATTCATAGGATGGGATTAGCCTTCCTGACGAGGTCAATCATGTGTGCATAGTTGATAATTAGAGGAGAAGTGGTGCTAGGATTGCGGGGTTCGAATTGTGTTGATTTGAGGCCGGATTGATTGTGTGTTGCATCTCTACCAAATCAAGAGTTACCACGACCTGACAGAAGATTGGGAACCATGTACACATTAATAATGGTGGTTATATTAAAATTGCATATACTTTACCTTTAGTAGAGGAGTTAAAGCGTAGAGCATATGGTAATTGGCACAATTCTTATTCTCATGCCACTAATGATTATAATGTTTTCACCGACAGGTCTAATCAGCCTTTATGAAGTATGATTGAATCTCAAGGAGACGCAAGTAGATAAGCACCTGTTTCGTGTCAACACCTTATACGTCAACTCTTAAGTGTTGATTTTGCCAGATTAGTCTGATACAACTAAAGGAAAAAATGTGATTATAGGCAATGAAAAGCATCTTCCAATATGTGATAAAATTATTTCAAGAGAAGTGGCACTTGAAAAGTCTACCAATGGAGACAGTATATCAAAATCACCATTAAAGGCTCTAATTTCGGTTTTGCTCGGGAAGCCCAAAATGGTAAAACCAAAAAACTCTGAGGTGGGCAAGTGGAAAGTGAACCAAGGCAAGGTGGGCCTAAATGCACATTTGACCGTCTCATGATCATGTAGAATAATTAAAAGACCAATTCAAATAATTGGTCAACAAAGTGGTCAAGGTCACCTTATGAGAAAGGAGGTTCTGAGACTCACCTTGGGAGCTGGTGAGGCAAACTATGAGTGCTCATACCTCAGCTCCACATAGTGGAGTTGAGATGCCACCACCATGGTATTCCCCTATGGCTTGTCCACTATTCCCTGTGCGGAATCCTTATATGTGACCATGGATGTCCATTCCACCGATGCAATTTTCACCATTTCATCTGGGATAAAATATATCAAGGGAAGTATTTTTGAGAGGATCTCTAGTTTTATTAATGACTTGTTGGGACCACAATCAGCAAACTTGAGAGGATGCCGTTCTGGTTTTGCTCATCAGTAAAACCAAAAGTTTTGATTTGTCAAACCAAAAGTTATAGTTTTTCTAGAAATGTCTATTTCACCTCAAGATAGGAATGGCACATAAAAAATGAAAGAAAGGTAATCAGCATGCCTCTAAGGCCTCTTGAGATCCTAAAGCAACATCCGGAGGTGTCATTAAAATTGGCATTGTCGATGCTAAGATTGGATGAACTATTAATGGACCGATCATGATAAGTTATCTAGTTAGTGAATCTAAGGATAATTGTATTAACCAAATGCTCCAACAACATATGATTATGAAGCTAGTACTAGTAAGGACTCCTCTAAATATATACAACTGAGGTGGTGTCCCTCCGGCTTGACTTGCACTCAAAAGAGGAAACTGCAATGGCTACACCTTCATGATATTATAGAGCGAGAGTTAAAAAAATGAGGGATGGTGCTTTTTTAATGAATTATAGGCCAATGATCCCTCAAAATAAGCAATGGAAGGTCAAGGTCATGACTGAGTCTATGGAAAAACTGAATATTTTGACTTCGGCACTGGAGGCTCTGGTTCTGCCAAAGTTGAAAGTTATTCTGGTATCCCAAAATTGATTTCAGTGAAAATAGGAAGTTTCAGAGTTGTAAACTGGAAGCTTTGGTTTGAGCAGGTTCACTGTGGCAAAAATGGCTAAGTCCTCACTAGAGTGTCGAACACTTGACCAGATTGTCCGGAGGAACCTCTCGTGGTTGATGTTCAGTCCATCGAAGTGTCTGGCATTTTACCAGAAGGTATAAACTAGAAGTTCTGGTTTTGACAGGCTGGTTAGTATCCAAATTGTCTAAATTAATGTTAACTTTGATTATTTCATATGTTTGGTGATTATACATGTGTTACAGGTTGCAAGTGTAACTCAGCCATTTTGGCCAATTTTCATAGAATAAACAAAGAAGTACTTGCAAGTGTAATCTAATGATAGCTATACAAAAAATACACTTAATCATGTTAGTGTTTCAATTAATTAGTCAAAAGTCGAGTTAAGTAAGTGATTGGAAAGCATACTCAAAGTTATTAGGAGCCATGATGCAATGTCTGTCCCGCTATTTGTACATGGCCCTACCTATGTAGGCGGATACAACATCCTTAGCATTTTAGACCAACACCTTACGTATTGCCTTAAGTTGATTCTTCCACTTGCTTTTCAACTTAGGGTGGTCCATACCCACATTGATTGTAGATTGGCATATTGCTGTTGGGCTAAGGTAACCGACTCTCTTAGACGCACCAAAGTGATAGCATATTCTAAAAAGATAAAACAATACATAGTCAACTATTGTGTTTATTAATAGTATGAGTAATTATAAGGTTACTATTGTTTGAAACACTTACAAGCACCAAACTGTTATGACAGTAGCATTCAATCATTTAAGTCGAAAGAGGATACGTATGTCTTCAAACGGCACATTTGGATCCAGTATTTAGATCCATTGGCACAGTGTTATAAAGTTCCTCGGGTACCTTAGCTTTGATGACCTGAATACCTTTAGCACATGCTTGTAAGTACCACCTGTGAAATTTACGCATTCCACTCCTTCTCTCTGAATATATGGTTTGGTATTAGTGACATGTCATGTTTGAACTCAGGAAATCATTCTGTGTAAGTTCCCAAGATCCTTCTGGGAGAGCCTCGGGCACCAAAAGCTTGTGCTCCACCAGTTCCTTTTTCTCATAGGTGTATCATTGTTTCATAACCTGGAGAAATGCATCAACTGCAAAAGACAACATTAATGTGCGTTATACACTTTAGCGGTTAATATACGAGTTATTAGAAGGTACTAACCTAGACTCTTGCTGGATGTTTTATCCTTAGCAGGAGGAGGTGTACAATGTGTAGCACAAGCACTTCCTTCCCCCTCATGTGTTGATGCAGACTAAGGATCAATAGAAGGTTGTTCAGGACTAGTACGTGTCGTTAGGGAGGTCATCAATAGGCTTCTCAGCAACAGCACCCTCATCCTCATGTGTCTCGGGAGGCGAAGAGGGTCCATGATCGGCCCCTCAGCAACAGAACTCTCAAGCTCATGTGTCTCAGGAGGCGGAGGGGGGTCCATGATAGGCTCATTAGCACCAGCACCTTTATTTCTTTGTGTTGGAGAAGACCAAGCCGAAAGTACTAGAGTAGGTTGAGACAAAAGTGTCGTTTCAACCGCTAATTACAGCACAATGTCTCGTTTCAACCGCTAATTACAGCACAATGTCTCGTTGGTGCCAAAGGATTTCGCCAAAGGATGAAATTATTAATGGCATCTCTTAGAGTGTCAATCCCCTCTTCCTCATCAGAATAATCGAGACCAAAATCAAGATACTTGTCATCTAGTATCTTGATTAGTTGCACCTTGACGCACTCTAGTGGAATACATACAGTATGAAATGAACGACCAGGCATTGCAATGCCTTTTGTAACCTTGATGTTTCTTCTCCTGCCAAGAGCCATATTTAATGAGCTAGGAGTATTCTCGATTATATCATCTATTGGGTACTTACTGGCGCGCGGAGCCATGGCTACATGGAGGCAGGTTGTTAGTAGTTGGAGTCTCAATGTTGTTGACATGGATTCGGGCTTTCGGTACAGCAAATATTTGGTCAAACTGTGGATTATCTTTGAGGAATTGGAAGAAGTTTTCTTTCCAGTTCTCATGTTCATCATCCTTGTTGGTTGGATCATGCTTCTTGTAGCTGCTTGTGTCGTCCAGGAACCCTAATTTCCACGTAGTCATTGAAGAGATGGCTCGTGTAAGACCTCGATATTCCTCGTTTCCTAGGACAACAGTAAGTTGGTCCCTTTCCCTCTTTGGAGTGCCTTCCATCTCCTTTGCAGCTAGCTCCTTTGCTTTTTGATCAACTTCACTAATATCTGAGCTTTTAGAAATCAAAAGCCCATCATCACTTGACTTGGATCGACCCAAGGCCAAGCTCGAATGCGTTCACTGCATCGTTCTTGTGGACCCGGTATCCCAGCTTCTCGATCATGTTGTTCTTCTAGCCTCCATATTTTGATTTTACTGTGTATCAACCTGGTTCGAGATTAGGACGCAACTTGTTCTTTTTACTCACTTCCTTAAAATACTTGCTAGTCTTCAAAGAATTCTCATATGTCGTCTTCTCAATGAATGCTTTCCAATCTTCAGGTGTGATGCAACCGAACTTGTTGAATGGTGTGGGACCTTTTCAAACATAATCCTTATTAAGTTTAGTCCTAAATGTCCCAAGGCATCTTTCCATTATCCAGAGAGAAGCCTTTTTTGCATGCTCAAGGGGAAAGGTATTTTGCGCACAAATTGTCTCACAATTCATTATTTTTTCTTTTGGGATACTATGCCAATCAAGGAATGTAATCTTAACTCTTTTCTTACTAAGACACCATAATCATTACGCCATTTTGCGTGATTCCTTTGGCTCTACATGTGCACCACACGGGTCGATAGCTTCTATAGCAAAAGGTTGTTGGCTTTCCTATAAACACCCTTTTGTATCTTCTGTGAAGTGGACGATGCGGGGGTGTTAGCTTTGTGACCTTTGAAGTCCCCTAAAGGTATAAATGGATTTTGGTGATTGAATGAACATCATAGGTAATGGTTGTGATTGTTGGTTCTACCTCGCCAATTCTATAACCACATGGTGGGCTTTCTCGATGGATGACAAGGATGATGCCCAAGTTCAAGGAGTTCCGAGAGCCAGTGGACCAAGGCTAAGGATCTGGTAGAGAGTCCATAGGATCGCCAATACTATTAAGGGGGTAGGGTCATTTGTCTTAGGTCATACAAATGTTAGAAGGTATGAATGCTCTTAGTCACCTCAGAAAACACTGAAGATGGCAAAGAAAGCAAGTGAAGTGGAGCCGAAGAAGAAGTCTTCGCGTTTTGTGGGAAAAACAGTCACCGGACAATCCGATGAGGTCACCAGACAGTCTGGCGAGCCAGGTCTTCAGAGTCCAGAGAGAGGTGCTCTCTAAAGTGTCTCTAGGAGTCCAGAAGTGAAAGTCACCGAACAGTCCAATGAAGGTATGCACCGGATAGTCCAGTGTCATATGAAATGGATTCCAAAGAGGATGTTTCTCTAGTCTAATAGAGGAAAGGGTCACCGGACAGTCTAGTGATTGCATAAAGTAGTCAGCTTTATGACATCATGTTCGAACGGTTGTTTCTAGGCTTAGTGCTTATTTAAACCGAGGAGAAGGATGTTTTGCCATGTGCCTGAGGTCTGAACTGCTGTAAAAAACTTGTGAGAGGCCATGAGACACCATCAAGAGAGCACAAGATAAGATTTGAGATCTTGGGTGCTAGTAGGAGAGTGATTGGGAGCATTCATACACTTCTAGAGCTTGTAGGGGCTTCAGAGGAGTGATCTTTGCCTATTTCTCTTGGTTTGGAAAGCCTAGACTGGCTAGGAGTCAGTGATCGAGCTTTCGAGAAGATTGCGAAAGTCGTCGCCAAGTTTGTACACGGTTCTAGGTCCTCCACTCGAAAGGGACAACAAGAGAGAGCTCCCAATCCTTGGAGGCTTGCTCTAGCGTTTGTGTATTGTGTGCGACAGCCGGGACACCGGTGATTTCACTCTGGAAATGAAGCTGGGACTCCGACGGGAGCGGTCCAACGAGGATTAGGAGAAGGGTCTACCTTCTGAGACCTGAGAAAAAATCACCGAGCATTCTCTATCTCTCTCTCTTTAGTTACTGTATTTACTTACCATTTGAGTAGAGTGATAGGTTGTTCTTTGATTCCTCTTGGTGGGTACCGTACTAGTGTTTGCTTGTTCCTTTTATCTTATCACTAGCATTGTTAGGAGTCTTGGCCTACTAAAATTACATAGGATTGATTCCGTTGTGATTGAGTCTCATAGTTTAAGCTTCTAGAGAATTTAGTCCTATAAGTCCATCGATTCAACCCCCGCCCCCTTCTCGGTATCCTTGATCCTTACAGGGGGCGGTCGTGTCCTCAGTCAGCACTGTCACTTCTTCTTCAGTGAAAAGTCGTATAACGCTTCGAGAGGGAGTATGCTATCAAAGATAGAGTTACAAGGCATTTCTGTTTGAGTTAAAATGTATAGTGTGAATTTGACTATCAAATACCTCATCGGTTGGATTGTAATCGGGTCTTGTTGCGGTAGGTGCTACCTTTTGCGCATGGAGGATAGGGAGGGGAAGGTTCCTCAAAAGGTAAGCTACTTGAACTTTTGGGAGAAGAAGCCATAGGTATCGATGCACCAACTTCCTCAATTGTAGAGATTGTGTACTGAAAAATATTATTGTATCTAAATGGATATTGAAACAGAAGAGGGTACATAATAGAAAGACTTTTGCTCTCAGTGCAGGTTGCCAATTTAATACCCTTCCAACTCTCTACTCCTATGGCAACACATATCCAATATTGCAAGATATGGTCCACGCTCCACTCTCATCTCACTTTCATCATCGACCATAACTACAACTGAAAACTATCGTTATAATAAATTCATTGTGCCTAAAATTTTACTATATCGGACAAAAGACAATTTACCCGTATACTAGATTATGTTTCTAAACCAAATGTCATATAGCATTAGCAACTATTATCCATATAAACCATATGTCATATAGTAATGTTGGTCACAGATGATGTCAAGAAAGACCAGGTTGAAGGCATTGCAGTGTCAGGTAAAGTGATGTTATCAAACTGATACTATTAACATATTTATAGCAATGTCAGGTAAATATGATGTCAGCAAGAACCAACACTTCATATTGTAAATATATCGTTCGCTGATGTCATCAAACTGACATTGTTAGAATAGTGGGGGGAACAATGGGGGAACCAACACTTGATATTAGGAACTATTACAATGTATCCATAAAATAAACAATAATATATATATACATCAAAAATGTCATATAGCATTCCAAGCCACAAGAATTAGAGAGGAACAATTGGGGAAGGGGACGCAACTTACAATGGTTTGCAAATTCCTGGTATGGGGGGAGGGGAGGCAGCTTACAGAGGAGAAATGGGGGAGGGGACTTACATTAGGGTTTCGGAGTGGGTGAGAGGGAGAGAGGAGACATCGGGAGACCAGAGCCGGAGGAGGAAACACTGTGGGTGCTAAGGACGGAGGCGGACGTGCAGCCGGAGGTCGACGGAGAAGGAGTAGCAACCGTGTCTGATGCCAAAGAGGACGAGTAGTCTCGATCGGTGCTGGAGGAGCAGCGACAGGAGCGGCGGCGGGTTAAGGTTGGCAAAAAAAATTTAGCAGCGTCACAGTGTCACGCGGGAAATGAAAAGACAACCAGGTTTAGTGTTGAACTGAAGCGACAAGGCGCGCTTATATAGTAAGAGTTCTAATGTCGGGCAACATGATGTCACCAGAAGACCGACACTACTATATGGTTTGTGTTGAAATGGACAAGGCCAGGCTTATATAGGAAGAATACCTGTGTTAGGCAAAGTGACGTTACCAGTAGACCGATACTACAGTCATAAAAGACCGACACTATTGTTTTCGGTGTGGGGCACATCTTACGTCAGTGTAACCGACAGTAGTACAGCATTTTACCAATTTCCTTAAAGTTTTTTTCTCGACGTATATGTTGATATTTGATCTACAATTTGATTTTAGTATTTTGCACTACGTAAGCAACATGTCAAATTTGTTTGATTGTTTTTTTAGTCTTTTCATGACTTTTTTACTTCAAATGGGACTATAGGTTACCAATCTTATAGATCTATTCGACATGAGTCAAAGAAAATGTTGAATGTAGGTTGAAAGTGATTACAAAATACATATAAATATATGTTCTAAAACGACATATGAAAGTGTATACGCCTAGGAAACATTGTACAAAATAATAGAACATATGGTGCGTAAAAAAATTGAAATATTTTGTGTCATGTTTGCTGATGGATGTTGTAATTTCGGTCATATCATAGACTGACACTAATGGTCTTGCAATGTCGGTTATTAGTGATGTCATCGCTGACCACACTGATAATAAGTTTACCAATTTCTTTAAAGTTTTTTCTCGACATATATTATGATATTTGATCTACAATTTGATTTTAGTAATTTGCATTAGGTAAACAACATGTCAAATTTTGTTTATTTTTTTAGAGTTTTCATGACTTTTTTTAGTTCAAATGGGCCTATAGGTTACCAATCATATAGAACTATACAACATGAGTTGTGTCCAATAAAATGTTGAATGTAGGTTGAAAGTGATTACAAAATACATATAAAAATATGTTCTAAAAAGATAAAGGAAAGCCTATACTCCTAGGAAACATTGTACAAAATAATGGAACATATGTGCGTAAAAATTTGAAATATTTTGCCATATTTGGTGATGGATGTTGTAATTTCGGTCGAGTTGAAGACCGACATTGATGGTCTAGCAATGTCGGTCGCGTGACATCACCATAGACTGATACAGCTGAGGCTTTTTGTTTGAGTCCGATTTTTAGTTGCACCTGCCTATTCTAGGCGGCTAGAACCAGTTTATATTCTAGGCTATCCCACAAAAATTGAAGTTGTATTCTGTATGACACAAATGGTCAACTAAGGGGAGCAATATCGCCCCCTTCAGTTGACCATTTGTTCATATAACTGTACAGTCTTACTTTTTTTGAAATTTTCAACTTTCAAATACTTTTCAGAAAATTCTTAGCAGCACTACTATAATGTCGATCGCAGATGACATCATAATACTTCCGACACTACAATTTATTCATCATACGCCGACATTATAAGATAGCAACAATGTCTGTCGTTGGTGACATCATTACTAGCCAGCATTATAAGTGTGCAGCAATGTCGGTTCTGTAATGACAATAACACGACCGACACTACTAAGTAAACCCTAATAATTCATGCTATATATTCATATCCCGCCCCTTGCTTCTCACCGTCACCACCCCGCCCCTCCTCAGCCGCCGCACGCTGCCCCTCCTCCTCAGCCGCCGCATGCTGCCCCTCCTCCTTAGCCGCTGCACCCCTCCTCCCCTCCCGCCGCATGTATTGTCCTTCTTCTGTTGTTACTTATGATGCTCAGTCGCGCACGGGTAGCCTGGTGAGCATATACAAGATCTGTTATGAGGGTTCTTAGATTTGTTTGCAACTTCATTTGTTTACAACTAGTGTTATTTATCCCTAATATACCAGGTCTGTTATTCTCATTTTTAGCTGGTTGTCAGATCAAGTTATTAGGGTTTGTGGATTAGGGTTTATGGCAGTGAGTTCAAGATGCATTCTCAAATTTGATGTCCTGTATTCACTACGAGAATGTTTCATAACAGGTCGTTGTCCACTCCTCAAGAGGTTTGATAGAGCCTAGAACTCTATTCAAGAGGTTTGAGACAGAGCCTAAGACTCTGTTCAAGAGGTTTGACAGAGCCTTGAACTCTCTTCAACAGGGTTGACAGAGCCGAGAACTCTCTTCAAGATGTTGGAGCAAAGAAGACTAGAATGTATACTAGAAGTAGAACAAGACCATAGGAGTCTAATTTGTAATGATTTATGTTTTTAAATTGTCTTATGGACTATGTAATATTGATCATTGATCAAAGTTTAGTCTTGGTGTTTATAATGTCTTATACCTGTGTTCATCAAAGATTTTGAGAAATGTTGGTACTGTCACTACTGTAATGTCGCTCAAAGATGACGTCAGCAAAGACAAACACAAGAAAGTATTGCAGTGTCGGTCTCTGACGTTAGCAAATCGATACTATTAACATAGATATAACAAAAACTGACACCTGAAATTGTAACAATGTCGTCAGCTGAAGTCATCTAACCGACATTGTTGAGTTTTTCAGCAATGTCGATTTCTGGTGACATCGTCGTTAGCAACACTATTACAGATTGTAATGTCGTTTTCCACTGACTTCATACTTGACCGACATTATTACATTACGTAATTATGAGGACATCACTCCTTTAGATACACATAAGAGTCCTTAAAGTAGTATTGATGAAACTCACCCGCGACAGTTGAGATTAGAGGTGAGCTTGTTTCAAAACACATGTCTTCCATCCTTTGAGAATGGATTGCTACCTAATAACTTTATTATGATTAGAAATATTGAAGAGAGTCAAACAAAGCATGAAGAAGGACTTGGAGATGCTCGAGATCAGAACCGCACGTTCGACCCCGGCGGAGATCCAAACAACTCGGGTTCGAGTCTGACTCGGGTTTCTAGAGCAGCCTGCACTAAAATGGATGTCTCGGTCTCATACGAGCTCTATTTTAGACGTTCTAGATATGGTTGGAAAGCTAACAAAATAACCTTTCCAAAGGAATTAGCCTCATCTCCAAAGTAGTAGATCAGTGGGAATCATTAAAACAATATGATTTCCAGAAACTGCCTGGGTGCTGCGACACTATCTTTTGGCCTTTGGGCCTTGTATCTTTTCTAGGTCCATTAGTATTAGAGTTTGCCCCTAAGGTCAACCTAAACTCTATAAATTCAGTAGCCACCGTCATTAGAGATAGGTTTTGATTAGTTTTCTACCGTTTCCAAACAGTTTCACCATTTGACGGCTTGTTGGTTATCCAACTTCGTGATTCAATCCAGATTTCGCAAGTGAGTTGCGTTCTTCCTTGTTCTTGCTTGTGTTCTTTGATTCGCAGGCAGAGATTCATGTGTGGATGGTTGATAAGCAGAGGAGAAGTGGTGCTATGATTGCGGGGTTCGAATCGTGTTGATTTGAGGCTTGATCGATTGTGTGTCGCATCTCCACCAAATCGTGAGTTATCACGACCTGACGGAAGATCAGGAACCACGTACACATCAAGTGGTAATCACAGCTTCAAGTATACCATCATGTTCAAATCTATCCTTGTTTATTTGGCATTCATCCTATCGTCCACAGAAAAGCCGCAACACAAAAAAAATTAGTAGATCGTTAGGTGTTCCTCTGTCCAAGCCATGTTTAGCCTTTGCATAATTTTATTTCAGAGTCCGTAGTGTTGAGTTTGTGTCCTTAGTTTGTGTTTTAGTTGCTGGATTTCGTGATCTTTTTTATCCAGGTGTTTTCCTTCATTGTTTAACCACATCGTGTGCAGATCTGTTATCGTGTCGCATCTGTTAATTGTTTCTTTTGCATTGAAAATTTATCTCACCCACCCACCCATATTTCGATCACAACCACATCCACGCTTCACATATCTACATCTTATATTTATCTGCTCCTCAATAAAATGTCCACAAAATTCGCATCCAATTTGAAATCCGAGTCTATTTTCAGCCTTTCAAACAAATCTGATTCTTAAATCCATCATTAAAGTAGTCATAACTTTTGTTTGTGTACTCCAAATTAGACATATAAGTACTTTTTGTATATCTATAGAAAATTTTACATCCTCCTACAATCCTAGATTCAACAAATTCATAACAGAAGTTTCTATTTTTGTGCTCCGAAGTTTCAGCACATATTTAACAGAAATTCAAGATTTTCTCCAGGCCACATCTTTTATCATATTAATCTAAAATTTGGTTGTGTATCATATTTTGTGCTTCTGGTTCAGAGAAAAATATCCAAAAATAAAATAAAAATAAAAAATTTTGAAGACCAAGAAGCTGGGAATTAACCTTCGCTGATTTTTTAAGTGCTGAATAGTTTGCTAATTTCTGGAGCCTTATCATTTGTATTGTTGCTGCTCTTTGATATCTTCACTCATATTCTTATAACATCTGGAACTTTTCATAAGATTGGGCCAGTAACTAGAACATAATACTTAGAACACTTATTCAGCATTGCTATCTCTCATAGAATTGTGTACCACTAACTATTATTTCAGCCCTCCAAGCTCCACATATGTACCTCAGATCAGCACTGTATTTGATCTTGTAATTGTGAAATTATGACTCCCTGGTTTCTCCTGCCACTAGTTGCACCATCCTTTGCTTTCTTATATAAGAATCTTACAAGAGCTCGGTAAGGCGTTTTCTTTTGCGGAATTTTAACCACCCACTCACTGTAGTTGCATGAATAATATTTTTGCTGTCCATATGCTAATTTCTAACCATAACAGGAAGAAAAGGAGGTGAATACAATAATATTGCGACAAACTTTGCGAGATGTAATCTACCGCAAAGAGATGTTGCACATAATCAAAAGACGCATAAGTTTCAGACCATTGCTACATCATGTCCTTTCATGAGTAACTATATTCTTTCATCTCTTCTTTTATATGATGGTTTATATTCTACTAAATATATTGTTTGAGAAAATGATATGGATAATCTATTTGGACAATGCGGTATGAGTGAAAGGAGAAAGCTTTTGAATGTTGGTCATGCTTTAGTTGATCATGCTTTAACTTTGTGACAACATTTATATATAACAAAAAAATATTCTCTGACATGGAGTGATGCTAAAAATTTTATGAGAAATTTTTTTTGATACATCTTTGAAATCTATGTCTAGTTGTGATGAACACTCTTTGCAGGAGGAGTTTTCTACTGTACCTCCTATTGCATCTAACATTTTACAGGAAATTGAGATCAAACAAGAAGATGAAAGTGATACAT
>BCLH01000044.1:66898-110066 GCA_001602315.1 Zoysia pacifica | reverse complement strand
GGTTGTGTGCTGATATTTCTATTCTTCCTATGTAACAAGAAGTGAATGAATTTGAAACTTCTAATTTTTATCCATTCACTAGTGTTGAAATTAAACATTTCACACCCATTACATGTAAAAATGATGAGCTAAAATTGATATCTTTTCCAAACACTGTGGGTTATATTGAATATGATTTTTTTCGTGACCTCACTACAATAGAGAGAACGATATTTTCTAAACCTGAATTGCCTTTGTTAACTAGAACTTATTTTTATGTTACAGACAACTCTGATCATAAAGGTGTGTTCATAGTTCATAGAGTTTATATTTGCTCAAATTTGAAATTCTCTTGCATGGTGAAAATAAATAACAAACTAGATGATGAAAATATAAAATGTCATGCCATGTCTTGTTTATCTAGTTTTTTTAAGACAACACACTTTATAGCTTTTTTAGAAGAATGATCTTGCTGATTTTTTGTGATAAAAATACTCTATGCAGTGCTTTAGTGTGCAAAGATGACATCTTTGTATCTTGTGATCTTTCTAGCTATTTGTACGCTCCTGTTACTAACTATTTGCAGAAGTATCGTGATACCCAAGAGAGAAAGACGAGGTCAGCTTTCCATCAAGAAGGGGAGAATGATGAGATTATAAAAATCTTTGAACCACCAAATAATTACGTTCAAATACCCCTATGGCCTCCACCTTTTCATACAGCTTCTAGAGCATGGTGAAGTCAAGGTCCAGACAATAAACTTGAGTCGAGGACGACTTTAAAATAAAAAGGAGAGGATGATGAGGACATCACTCCTTTAGATACACATAAGAGTTCTCAAAGTAGTATTGATGAAACTCACCCACAACAGTTGAGATTAGAGGTGAGCTCGTTCCAAAACACATGTCTTCCATCCTTTGAGAATAGATTGTTACCTAATAACTTTATTATGATTAGAAATATTGAAGAGAGTCAAAAAAAGCATGAAGAAGGACTTGGAGATACTCGAGATCAGAACCGCACGTTCGACCCCAGTGGAGATCCAAACAACTCGGGTTCGAGTCTGACTCGGGTTCCTAGAGCAGCCTGCACTAAAATGGATGCTCCGGTCTCATACAAGCTCTGTTTTGAACGTTCTAGATATGGTTAAAAAGCTAACAAGATAATCTTTCCAATGGAATCAGCCTCATCTCTAAATTCGATCGGAATCATCAGAAATCGTTAAAACAATATGACATCCAGAAACTGCCCGGGTGCTATGACACTATCTTTTGGCCTTTGGGTCTTGTATCTTTTCTAGACCCATTAGTATTGGGGTTTGTCCCTAAGGTCAACCTAAAATCTATAAATTCAGTAGTCGCCGTCATTAGAGATAGGTTTTGATTAGTTTTCTCTTGTTTCCAAACAGTTTCGCCGTTTGACGACTTGTTGGTTATACAACTTAGTGATTCAATCCAAATTTCGCAAGTGAGTTGCGTTCTTCCTTGTTCTTGCTTGTGTTCTTCGATTCGCAAGCAAGTATTAGTCTTCTTGGCGAGGTCAATCGTGTGAGCACGATTGATAACCAGAGGAGAAGTGGTGCTGTGATTGCGGTGTTCGAATCGTGTTGATTTGAGGCCGGATCAATTGTGTTCAAATCGAGAGTTATCATGACTTGACAGAAGATCAGAAACCATATACACATCAAGATGATGAGATTATAAGGATCTTGGAGCCACCAAGTGATTGCGTTCAAATACCCTCGTGGCCTCCACCTATTCATACAGATTCCAGAGCATAGTGGAGTCAAGGTCCAGACAATGAACTTAAGTCTAGGACGACTCCAAAATAAGAATGGGAGGATAATGAGTACATCACTCTTTTAGATACATACTAAAGTCTTCAAAGTAGTATTGATGAAACTCACCCACGACAGTTGCGATTAGAGGTGAGCCTGTTCCAAAACACATGTCTTCCTTCCTTTGAGCATAGATTGCTACCTAATAACTTTATCATGATTAAGAATATTAAAGAGAGTCAAGTGCTCTGATACCACTTGATGTGTATGTGGTTCTCGATCTTCTGTCAGGTCGTGATAACTCTCGTTTTGACGGAGATACGACACACAATCCATTCGGCCTCAAATCAACATGATTCGAACCCCGCTATCGTAGCACCACTTCTCCTCTAGTTATCAGCCGTGCGCACACGATTGACCTCGTCAAGAAGGCTAATCCTTACCTGCGAAGAACACAAGCAAGAACAAGGAAAAACGCAACTCCCTTGTGTAATCTGGATTGAATCATGAAGTTAGATAACCAACAAGCCGTCAAACGGCGAAACTATGTCATAACAGAGGAAAACTAATCAAAACCTATCTCTAATGACAGCGGCTACTGAATTTATAGAGTTTAGGTGACCTTAAGGGCAAACCCTAATACTAATGGGCCTAGAAAAGATACTAGGCCCAAAGGCCAAAAGATAATGTCACAGCACCTGAGCTGTTTCTGGACGTCATATTATTTTAATGATTCCTGCTGATTCCGTTAGAAAGCTTATCTTATTAGCTTTCCAACCATATCTAGAACGTCTAAAACGGAGCTCGTATGAGACCGAGGCATCCGTTTTAGTGCAGGCTGCTCCGAGAACCCGAGTCAGGCTTGAACCCGAGTTGTTTGGATGTCCTCCGGAGTCGAACATGCGGTTCTGATCTTGAGCATCTTCAAGTCCTTTTTCATGCTTGTTTGACTCTCTCCAATATTCCTAATCATAATAAAGTTATTAAGTAGCAATCTATTCTCAAAGGATGAAAGGCATGTGTTTTGGAACGAGCTCACCTCTAATTTTAACTGTTGTGGGTGAGTTTCATCAATACTACTTTGAGGACTCTTATGTGTATATAAAGGAGTGATGTTCTCAACATTCTCTCTTTATTTTAGAGTCGTCCTCGACTCAATTTCATTGTCTGGACCTTGACTTCACCATGCTCTGGAACCTGTATAAAAAGGTGAAGGCCACGAAGGTATTTGAACACAATCACTTAATGGCTCAAAGATCCTTATAATCTCATCACGTAACATTAGTCCCACCTGTGACAGATCGCCCTGCGAAAATGACGATCCATTGACCTCTAGGATCTTAATGGGTGTCACTCGATGAAGCGAAGACCAACAGTACAACTCAAGCATGATAAAATATAATACAAATGGTTGCTTAAGTTACAAACAAAGTTTTCAAATGCGCATAAGCGTTCACCTTATTTAAAGACTACTAGCATCTCCTAGATACTAAGCATAAGATGACATCGAGCCCATACAATGCATCTTCTAGCAGCACACAATAGCTCAACGCGGCGAGCAGGGCCCCCAACGGTGATAGCCACCTTCGGGGGTTGCTCCTGCCGGTTTGTCCAGAGGAGAGAAAGAGAGATCACCTGCAAACAAAAACAAGAGAGAGCCAAGCCCTGAGCATTCAAATGCTCAGCAAGTTTTACCTGTCAACAAGGCCAACAACAGCTGACTCCAATAGATATGATAAGGATGACTCAAGCATTTGTGCTATAAGCTATCATGATCATGGTTGCTTGACAATTTAATAAATATATCAACAAGCATATTACTTTCTCATTCAACTCTTACTCCACTTTTTAACTACGATATGACTCAAATTGACTTGGGTTACTCGTTACTGTGAGGGGCAGCGATTATAATCGATTTACATCTAACTAGAGAAACTTGATTACATGACACGTACGCACTTCCATGAAGTAATACACGGCAACCTTTCATAACGATGTAATAGGACCGGCCCGATACTCACTCCTCTCAGGCAGAGGTCCTCCATGCGATACCACGCTAGGGTCATCCATGGCTAGATCCAAAGCTCTCTTTGAAGGGGTTTGGTTATGTCCAATCACTACAACATTGAAGCAGCATCGGTTTCTTGGGTCCCATATATCTAGTATGTAATCAGTACTACTCAACCTTGCTCAATAGGGCCAACAACAATATGATCCTTAACCGATACAGACAGGACTACCGCACACAGGACGCCTCTATTGCTGCCAACCTATACTTCCCTCTCCAGTCTTGATTTCATCATGTCATGTGATTTCATAACCAAACTCATCCTTTTCATGCGATACTTCCAAACCAAGGGTAAGAACCTGTATCTTGCGAGTGGAGTTCCCATTCACTCGACTTCTACTGATAACTAAAACTTTTAGCCTAGCTCTATATCGAGATACCTATACCAAGGACACTAACATAGGGAGAGGGTACTAATATGCAATCTACGGTTTCAATCAACTTCTAGAAACCTAATGCCCAGTACAAAATCTATATACTATATACTGGTAAAATATAAAATAGTTAAAATAGGGTTAATGCACCGGGGCTTGCCTAGGCCTTACTCACAGTTAGATTCTTCGACAAATGGAACGTGACCAAATTCCACTTCGTAAACTTCGGGTCCTATACATGCAATGATATGCGAATAAATGAATTATGCTGATTTTTAAAGTTTAAACCAATCCACATGCGATGATAACTTGTTACTTACAAAAGAAAACTAGAAAATATGGTTGCAAAATTCCTTTAACATGATTTTCTAAAGCTTAAAATGTAATTTAATTTGTCCATAACATCAAAGAGGTTGTAATCTAATTTTGGACAAATTTTCAGAATTTATTAAAATCAAATGAATTTATAATGAATTAAATACGATTTATATGCAATAAATTATTTATATTTATTTTTGATGAAAATAAATATGAAACTTTTCTGAACCATCAAGTTTAGTTAAATAAACCAAAAAGTGAATTTAACAATATTTTATCATGACAAGGAATGCATACAATGAATTATTGAGTTATTATGTGATCTGAATTATTTAAATTATTTTCATGCATAAACTGAAGAATTTTTAGCTTCTGAATATAGTTCTAGTTGAGAGGATCACAACAAAATTTATTTAACAATTTCATGAGGTATAATGAATTTTCTGTGAATTTTATAAGTTAAAACCTTTTTTCTGCTACTTAAATAATTTATTTCACGGATAAATCAAAATCCAGCCTAAATGTACCGAGCTGCATTGGGCCACAAGGGACCTGGCCTGTCTGAGGCAGGCCACATAGTGGGCCGCAAAGGATCTAGCTCATTCGGGCGGCCACACGCGGGGCCACGAGATTCGGCCGCATTAGATCACACAGGCACAGAAGATCCCAGTCTTGGCCCGAGACGTGGGTGGCGCCGAGCAGGCCATGGCAGGGCTCACTAGCTTTCCTGGGGCGGTTTCCCGGTGGCTAAACGCTCTGCTACACGGACCAAAGTGGTCTGCGCAAAAAGGAGAATGGCATAGAGTGGTTGCAAAGGTGAAGCTCTCACCGGAATCAGGCCGGCGGCGAAGGGTGGCTGAGAAACAACTTCGGCAAGGTGGTGAGCTCCAAACGGTTGATAGGAACCAACCCTACAACTTCAAAGAAGCGTAGAGAAGATCGGCATGGAAGAAGATGTTGTCGCGAGGGCCTGGAAGAGGGAGCTCGACGGTGGGGGTGGGCAGTTCAGGCGACCGGTGAGGTTCAATCGTGAAATTCCTGCACGAAGGCTTAACAAATCAGTCGATTAACTTGTCAAAAGATGGGCCCTGGGTGTGGACTACAAGAATCGGAAGGGAAATGAAGTATCTTCACCAAGTTTTGTTGGAGTTTTTTGGAGTTCAGTCGGCGGCGACCAAGCTTCAAGATTTGGGGAAAATATCAAATTAGCACGACTCTGGGAGGGAGGAGAGGAGAGGAGAGGATTTTTGGGAAGCTCGATGGAGGAATGATGTAGCTTCTCGCGGGGAAAGGGGGCCGGAG
Organism: Zoysia pacifica; assembly: GCA_001602315.1. Taxonomy (NCBI): domain Eukaryota; kingdom Viridiplantae; phylum Streptophyta; class Magnoliopsida; order Poales; family Poaceae; genus Zoysia; species Zoysia pacifica. Next base: position 104,248 of record BCLH01000044.1, on the reverse strand, counting down.
ATGGCTCGGAGAGGGTGGTCAGCGAGCTCACGCAAGACGCTCACCAATGGCACCCGAGAGAGGAATGAGAGAGGAGGAGGTGACTCGGTATCACACCCCAAAAATCTAGAGTGTTTAGCATCAATGAACCAATCACAGGATCAGCCACATAAACATGCTAGAGTGACGACATCGCACATACGGGATAATATTATTACACAGGAAGTCTGAACTACAGGCTCAACATATAAGTCTTTAGATTACAACAAGGAGTTGATCACATCAACTCTTATTCAAGCAACACAGCGCAAACACTACTACTCAAGCATAGAATGAGACATCTAGACGTCGTCGCCATCAGCACCAACATCTTCTTCTTCTACTTCATCTAAACAAATTTCAGCTAGGGGGGTGAGCACCAGGGGTCCTCAGCAAGTTCTAACAAGAAAGGGTATACAACAATATGCAGGGTACATTAATTAAGGGAGGCGGCTGGTGTTCAATTTTCAGCATAAAGCAAGTTTTCATGCATGTTTACCTACTGGGCAGAGTTCATAAACAGAAGAGATAAAACCTCTTTTTGTCATATTTTAGTTGGTGGACCTATGGAAGAACTTAATCCACTCCATCAGTTCCCAAATTTTAACTAGGGCAGGCACGTCTCCATGCTGTCCTGAGACACATAGCTGACACACTTCCAAAACATGGGTAACTACACCCACACGCAAGAAGGAGCCACAAAAACTATAATCATTATGTACCCGAACATTAGTGTGCCAATACCGTGACAACGGCCGTTCCGAAAGTATTTTTACATTCTGTAGAGGTTGTACACGATACCCACATGTTATACGTCCTTTCGTGAGCAAGGAATGCAAAACGCCTATCCTAACATCTACAAGAGTCTCCACTGATTCCGCCCAAGATGGATCCAGAGACTATCTGTCGGGCTACTATCCTTGATGAGGCGACAATGTACATTCCTGTAGCCGGACCATGGGAATGCCCATCCACGTCTTCTCCTGGTTCCCTTCTATACCGGGTTCACATAGACCAAGGGCTTTATCTATGGGCTTACGGTCCTATGACGCTGACAATTACTTTGTCGAAAGCCGGACCGCAAGCATCTCGCATCTTTTCCTGGCCTCTTGTGTACTAGTGACTTCCTAGCGGTTCAAAGTGGTCTACCCAAGTAGGAGGAACAACTCCTGCCCATGACGGGTTCTGTGGTTGCACGGAACCACTAAGTCAAGCGCTAACGAACTGGTCCTCATATGGAAGGGGTGGCGTGCTCGTCCACGGAAGGTGGACTGAACCCAAGCACCTACACATAGCTCTACACCACAGTGAGACCCGTCCCACAACTAGAAATCTTTCCCCCACCTTCACCTACACAAGTTGCTAGTTCCCCCCTGAATTTTCTTTACTCACACCTCCAAACTCACCCTTTTCACACCTGTCACAAACAGGTGGTTATGTGGTGGTGTATAGTCTTGAAAATCAGGACCTAAGCATTCTAGTTACACGGCAACTTTCCGTTCTTTAAAATTATTCAATGAACGGAGTTCCTATGGGTAACAAGGGTGCACTGTCAATGGTTTCCAAGGAGTACTTCTATTATAAACAGCAAGTAACTAATATTAATATAAGTACATACAAGCAAGTAGGGTATTTATCTACAAAACGCTTCAACATTAAAAAAGTAAAGATGCAAGCAACAGGCTCTATGGGTATGCAAGCAAAACATGGGGTCAGTACGTTCGAAGGGGGGTTTGAGCTTGCCTTCAGTGGCGTCCTCGAACTCCTCTTCATACTCTGAGTCTTCAGCTTCATCCTACTCAAGTTCCTAGTCAGCTATACGTAACAACGAATGAATAAGTCTACCGAAGGAAAACTCAAAAAGAACAAACTTGAGAAGCAACATCATTGAGAACTTGGGTTTCAGAATGTAGGGCTCGTGATGCTGATTCCAACGATATAAAGATCATGAAAATCGGAGTTGAGGTGAAGTGGCAGCGAGGTAAACAGCGCTCCAACCCGAAAACCAGAAAAGGCCCCGTGGACACATGGTCCGGCTCGTGTCCACGGCCCTGGACATGTGCAAAATATGACAGGGGACAACTTCGGAGATTTTGGGTTCGGTCAGCGCCCTTGCTATTGTGTGGGGGTGTGTGACGCGTGCGGGGTGAGAGTCTCATGATTACGATGTCCGGCAAGTGTCCGTTGTTTCGGGACACTCGTGGGTGTGAGGTGGAGAATGGGTTTTGTGGACACAGCTCCCAGCCCATGTCCTGCCCTCTGGACACATGAGGGCGCAGGACTAAGAACGGGTCTCGCGGACGCCGCACCTGACCTGTGTCCACTGTCCTCGGGCACACATGGAAGCATGAAAAATCGATCTTCGTGGTGCCGTTCCAGAGAGGGGCCACCTGATATTCCGGCATAAGGTCGGACACTCCGGTGGGGAAACCCTCGTTTCTAGAGAGGTCTTCCCAGAGGATCCGGCAAAGTACCGGAGTCTCCGGTCCGTACTTGTTTTGAGGACACGGGGTCTAGCCCGTGTCCCTGGCCGGTGTGGCTCTTGCAGTTTCCTCCCTTTTCCAGCTGTGACCGACAAGTGAGCCCCGTGGGGATGTGTACGTGCTAGGTGCACAACAGGGGGCAGGGCGCCTACGGTGGCTGCCAAGGGGGCCACAGGCCACAACTGGCCTGGCCTGCCCTGCAAGGCGCGCGACAGCAGCGGCTTGCCAGTGTTCCCTCTGGCACTACCATGGCAGACAAGAGTGGGAGCTCAGCGACAGGTGCGAGGAGGCGCAGCTGCTGGTGGGGTCGCCGGTGCCGGCGGTGGCGCTCCGCGGAGAAGGCGTAGGGCTCACGGAGGCAACCCATTCTCGAGCTCCCGAGCATCCCTGGGGTGTGGGGAGCGTGGAGAAGGTCTTCCCCGGGCTCGCGGCGGCACCATTGTGGCGGGCACTGTGAGCCGGGTGACGGCGGACGGCGGTGCTCGTTGCGCGGCAATAGGAGTCGCGTGACGACTCCTTTGTGACTTAGAGCGCGTTCAGGGGAGGCCAGAGATGGCGTGGAGCGGTGGAGCTGGGGCGCAGGGCTGGTGGTTCGCACGAATTTCAGAGTTGGCCGGCGGCGGCCGGATTTGGGGAAGAAGGCGAGTTTTGCAAAATTGCACGGTTTGTGGGGCAGAGGGTGAAACCTGAGCAGCAGGGTGAGACGGATCTAGCTGGCAAGGTTTTAAGGGTCGGGGTGGCTGGTGCGAAGCAGCGGCTTGCGTGCTCACCGGGTGGCTTGGTGGCGCGTAGTAATAGCGAGATTTTGCAATCATCGCAAATCGCTGCCCTCTCAGGCGCTTGCGGGAAGATGGCATGCTGCTGGGGCTGCTGGCAGCCATGCCAATGCACGACGGCGCGAGGCGTGGCATCGCGTCGGGCGCGTCGGCGGCTGGTTTTGAGGCGCGCCGGCGTTAAGCCGTGATGGGACTGAGCAGCGGCCGAATCACTTTGTGTTGGCCGTCCCGAGGAGGCTTCACGCATGGACAACACGCAGCCAGCCGGAGTTCCTTGCCACCCGACGCTGCTCTGTAGGGGACGCGGTGCTCTGTGGTGTTAAGAGGGTGGCACTATGGTGGTTCATGGTCTGTGGCAGTGACACGCGCAGATCCGATCGGGAAAAAGCCGGCAGCGAGAGTTGGGCGACAGCGCGGAGCAGGCAAGTTGCCAAGTGGGAGGCTTGGCCTGGCTGGCGCCCAGGCCGTCAACGCGTGCGTGCGCGGCGTTGGGGAGCAGCGAACGCTTGCACGTGGGCGTGTGATGCCGTCGAGCTTGCCCTCTGGCCGGTTAACGGCGATGGTGCGCGGAGGCAAGGAGCGCGGGGTGAGGCAAAGGAAGGCAGAGGCGAGCAGGAGCAAGGAAAACTGGGGAGGCAGGGGAAAAACATAAGAGGGACAGTGGGGCACGGTTGAGGCCAGACAAGGCAGTGGGCATGGTGCCCTGCTCGTGTCCAACTGCCGTGGCACAAGAAAAAGTTACCTGAAGTCACAATATCAGCCCCGGGTCCAGGCAACAGGTTCTGGGTTTTTGGTTAGGTTGCTTCTCACAAAAGAAAGAACACCGAACGTACAAGAACACAAGAAGCATGAACTCGTTGAAAAAGACAGCAAGAAGAACAAGCACTTTCACTTCTAAGTTTTAAAAGTTTACCAAATTCCCATTTGCTACTTGCTTTAGTGAGGTTTTTTTGAAAATTTTGGAAGAACAAAGGTGAGGCAAAACCAACACTACACGAACTAAGAATTTAAATTTTGAGGGTGTGACAGACTTACCCCACTTAATTGGAATCTCGTCCACAAGATTTGGCTGAGCTTCTTCAAAAAGGTGGGGAAACTCTTTTCTGAGAGTGTCCTCCCACTCCAATGTAGCTTCAGCCTCAGTGTGGTTGCTCCATTGCACTCGGCAGAACCTGATAGCTTTACTTCTCATTTGCTCAGTGGTCACATCCAGTATGCGGATTGGAAATTCTTGATACCAGAGGTCAGGCTATAAGTCCACCGTTTCAATGGCTACTTGTTGCTTGGGCTTCCTTAAGCACTTTTAGAGTTGTGATACGTGGAACACCAAATGAATTCCTGACAACTCTGGGGGCAATTCAAGTTGGTAGGCTACTGCACCAACCTTCTTGATGATCAGATACGGCCCAATCTATCAGGGGCCCATCTTGCCCTGAATCTGAAATCTTTGTGTCCCGTGGATGGGAGACACCTTTAGGTACATGTGATCCCCTTCATAGAAGGTTAAATCCCGTCTTCGCATATCGACGTAGCTTTTCTGCCGGCTTTGCACTGCTTTAAGTCAGCTCCTTATTTCAGCTACTTTCTCCTCGGCATCCCTTATGATGGCAGGGCCGAAGAGTGACCGCTTGCCGATTTCCCACCTCATTAACGGGGTGTGGCACTTGCGGCCATACAGGGCATCGAAAGGCGCCATTTTCATGCTGTCTTGGTAGCCGTTGTTGTAGGAAAATTCAGTGAATGGCAAGCTTGCATCCCAATCATTGTCGTAGGTTAGCGCACAAATGCAAAGCATATCCTCTACGACTTGGTTCACTCGCTCAGTTTGTCCATCAGTTTGAGGATGGTACGCCACGCTGTAGTCGAGGTGAGTTCCAAGCAACTCATGCAAAATCTTCCAGAACCGTGACGTGAACTGGGTGCCTCTGTCCGACACTATTCTGGATGGTACCCCATGCAACTTTAGCACATTATACACATTTAGCTGTGCCAACTTATCCCCAATGTATGCCCTCTTTATCGGAATGAACTGGGTGACCTTGCTGAGCCGGTCGACTATAACCCATATCGAGTCGTGTCCTTTTCTGGTTCGGGGCAGACCCACAATGAAATCCATCGAGATCTCATCCCACTTCTATACAGGCACTTCCAAGGGTTGCAGCAAACCTGTGGGTTTATGGTGCTCGGCCTTGACCCTCTGACAGTTGTCACAGTGTGCCACAAATCTAGCGATATCCTTCTTCATCGCGGTCCACTAGTAGTTCTGCTTTAAGTCCCGATACTTCCTAGTTGATCCTGGATGGATCAAGTAAGCTGAGCCGTGAGCTTCGGTGAGGATCAGTTTCTTGAGCCTGTGGTTACTGGGCACACATATTCGGTTACCATACCAAAGTGTTCCTTCTTCATCAACTCGAAATCTCGAAGCTTTGTTCTTCTGTATATGTTCTCTTATCTTCTGAATCTGGGGATCTCTAAGCTGTGCTTTGTGGATCTTAGTGGTGAGAGTGGTCTGAATTGTCAGAGTATGCACACAGCCGGTGGTGGTGAGGTGCAAATTTAGCTTGCCCATCTCTTGGATCAGTTCGGGTGTATCGTTCAATAGTTCTCTTCGGTGGCAGGGCACCTTGCGGCTCAGCGCATCGGCCACCACGTTTGCTTTTCTTGGGTGGTGTTGCACATCCAAGTCGTAGTCCTTGATCAATTCCAGCCATCTTCTTTGCCGTAAGTTCAGCTCGGGTTGAGTGAAGATGTACTTCAGGCTCTTGTGATCTGTGAACACTTGACACCGGTTTCCGATCAAATAGTGCCTTCAAATTTTCAATGCATGAACTACTGCTGTTAACTCCAAGTCATGGGTTGCGAAGTTCTCTTCGTGTTTCTTCAATTTGGTGAGATGCATATGCTACCACCTTGCCTTCTTGCATCAGTACACAGCCTAGACCCTGTCGGGACGCATCACAAAAGATTACAAAATCTTTGCGAATGTCCGGCAGCACAAGGACTGGGGCTGTGGTGAGCTGTGTCTTCAGTGGTTGAAAACTTCGGTCACATCTATCGGTCCAGACAAACTTCTTGTCTTTTCTAGTTAACTCTGTCATCAGTCTTGCAGTCTTGGAGAAATCTTCAATGAATCGTCAATGGTAACCTGCCAATCCAAGGAAACTTCTCACCTCAGTGGCATTGGTGGGTTGTTTCCAGTTAGTGATGGCCTCCACTTTGGCGGGATCCACTGCCACTCCTTCAGCGGTTACAATATGACCGAGGAAGGCAAACTTCCTGCAACCAGAATTCGCACTTGTTGTACTTTGCATACAACCTGTGCTCTCTCAACCTTCCGAGTGCCACTCTTAGATGCTCTTCATGTTTAGTGGCACTTCGTGAATAGATAAGTATGTCATCGATAAAGACAACGACAAACTTGTCCAACTCCTCCATGAATATCTTGTTCGTCCAGTTCATGAAGTAGGCGGGTGCGTTGGTTAATCTGAACGGTACAACGGTAAAATCATACTGTCCATACCGAGTAACAAATGCTGTTTTTCCGATGTCACTCTCCTTGATTTTCAGCTGATAGTACTCAAATCTCAGGTCAATCTTTGAGAAGTATTTGGCTCCTCTAAGCTGATCAAAGAGGTCATCAATTCTGGGCAGAGGGTACTTGTTCTTGATTGTAACGTCATTCAGGGCCTGGTAGTCGACATACATCCGTAGCATGTTGTCTTTCTTCTTGACAAACAGAACGGGTGCGCCCCATGGGTCTTTCAACTCTGCTAGCTCGTTGGCAGCCATCTGGTAAGGCCGCTTGGTTATCGGCGTTGCCCCAGGAACCAGGTCGATAAGGAAACATCACGGTCCGATGGCATACCGAGCAACTCATCCGGAAAGATGTCGTGATATTCATTCACCGTGGTTACTATCTCCATAGGTACTGCCTTTATGCTGTATACCTAGGGTGGGTCTCTCAGGCTGTGAGGTTGACACCTCACTATGATACCCTTTGGACTTCTATGCCATTCGAGTTGAGAATTATCAGGTTGGCTAGGAATTCTACCCCACTTAAAAAGATCTTGACTCCCCTACAACCTAATCTGCACTTGACCGTTGTCCCAGGGGACTTAATGATCATAGGGGTTCTCAACAAAACCGTGGGCAACCCTGCCCTTTCTGCAAACTTTGAAGAAGCAAACAAATGTGAAGCTCCGAAATCAAATAGCACAGTTGCGAGGGTGGAGTGCACAAGGTACATACCAAGTACCACTTCGGGTGCTTCTTCTGCCGCTTCTGCATAGACATGATTCACCCGGCCTCGTCCATACTGCTGCGTCTTGCGCACAGGTGCTGCTCTCCAGCGTACACCACTGGACACACCCGATGCAATGGTCCTCGCCCTGGAGTACGTGGGGTTCGCAGCAGGCAGTTGGTTCAGGGGGTAGTTGGCAACGAAGTGGCCCAGTTCGTGGCAGTGGTAGCACACCTTTCCTGCATTGGAGGCCTGATTCATGCAGGGGTTGGTACGAGGTGGTGGTGGAGCTGTTGGTTGATGCATCGATGACATGGACGGCTGGGGCTGCTGCAAGTTTACAGGAGTACCATACTGCATTGTGGATTGATGACGTGGCTTCAAGAACTTCCTGAGCTTCGGGCGCTGGTACCCACTTTGCTGCCCGGACTGCTGTGCATGACGTTTGCGTTTCCTCTCCTCATCTAGTTCAGTTCGGTCCTTCTCCAGAAGCAGAGCTTTGTTCATCCTGGTGGCTAAAATGGGGAAAGTGTGTGTCACCAACTGGGCGTGCATCACATTACTGAGCCCATCAAGGAAACGATCTTGTTTCTTCTGGTCAGTGTCCACATCTCCCGGTGCATAGCGAGCCAGACTCATAAACTTCTTGATGTATGGGTTCACGGTCATCGAGCCTTGTTTAAAAGCTCGGAATTCATCCACTTTCATTTTCAGTACTACTCCTGGAATGTGGTAAGCACAGAAGGCTTGCTGAAATTCCTACCATCCTATGGCAGTGGGGTCGGCAGTCGCTTCCTTGTAATTGTCCCACCACTCACCGGCGGCCCTGAGAATCTGATGAGCAGCAAGCATCACCCTTTCATGCTCGCTTGCGGCCATGATGTCGAGCTTTTTACCGATGTCGCGCAGCCAGTCATCGTCAGCAGGCGGCTCTTCTTCGATGCTGTCGAAGGTCGGAGGCCTAAGCCTCAGGAATTCCGACATTCGGCTTTGGGTGCTCAGCCCTCCACGCTGTCCCATTCCCTGTGCCAATGCGAGCATCAGCTGAGTCTTCGTTGCCATCACATCAGCTAGGGTGGCCAGGGGCAGCGGAAGAGCTTCTTCCCCTGCTGCTGGATCAGCAGCTTCAACTGCAACTTGAGGTGGCGCCCCAGCCGCAGCAGCGGCTCGCGACTGTGCCCCCATCAGCAGCACCAGTAGCAACTCGCGATGGTGCTCTGGCTGCGGCACCTGCCCCAGCTGGTGACGGCGCTCTGGCAGCAGCAGCGCCCGCAGCAGCCTGCGCGGGGTGAGCCTCCAGGTTCTCCCCATGATGGCTTGACTGCGCCTCATCTTCTCGAGCTTGATGTGGGGCGCCTTGGTTGGATGTGGCGGAATGGTGCTCGCAAGAAGGCACCGCGCAAGTGGCGGGTCTTCCTCTGCGAGCGGTTCTCCCCCTCCTGGCCCGCGCTGCCAGTTTCCTTGGCGCCATCCTGTACCATAGAAACAGTGGTCTTGCGGGGTTAGACATAATGAAAACATAAGTCTAGGAGCATCAGATTTTAGTTGTTTTATTAGTTGTTAGCGCAGCACACAATTCAATCAATCAAAGACTTGAGAAGAACGAACAAGCTAGCCACACATCCAAGGTTTTATATTACAAACGGTTCAGGCATACATCCAGGTGGTGCGCATCACTTGGGCGCTTCATACTAACACTAACAGGGGAGGTGCTACAAAAGCCACACAACTGGTCATAACTGCACCGCCACAGCATCCCAGTTTGTGCATCATCATCATGCTACACGAGCTAGGACAAAAAGCGCCGCTGTCCTTATCAAGGCTGCAGCTGCTCGTGTTCCATTTCCAGTGGAGAGGCGTCCTAAGCCTAGCCACCATGGTGGGGCTGCTGTGAGGTCGAGTCGGTGGCAGCCTTGGCCTCCACAGCCGTGCTGTCCGCACGACCTGAGACCTGAAGGCGACCCGGCGTGGATGCGAGGATCTCCACACTAGTGTCGTCTGCAGTGTCCTCCTGTGCGGCCTCGTCCATGGGCTCATCGGTGTGGAAGCGGAAATCGCTGTCACAGAGCATGTCGGAGTGGTTGGAGGCGTGCCCATCTGCACGAGAGCTACCGGCACCACCACTTGCCGGTGGTAGCTGTGCCAGTTGCTCAGTGAGGGCCTCTCGAGTGACCTGGTCCAGCACTGGTGCGTGAGACGCCACAGCTGGTTTCCCATTGGAGAGGCGGACGAGGACTCGCCGGCGTGGGGTAAGCATGGGGCGTGGTTCCCCTCGATGGGTGGAAACATCCCCCCTCCGAGTCGGATGTCGGCGCGTCTCGTGGCACTCGTGGTAAAGCTGAACTCCCTGGAGTACTCTTCCTCGCTGTGCGACAAGAGTAAACCCGGGCTGCTGCAGTCCCTGGCGGTGGACAGCAAGGCGGTCTGCTAAGGCCTTCTTCAAGCCTTCCTCCCTTGTCCTTGTCGCGTCAAGGGCAGTGTGAGTAGCACGAAGCTGGGACTGAGCACTGTCCCTCTGTGATAGCATAGCATCGAGCTCTCCTCGGGCACTGTCGCGCTGCGACTGCACGATGTCGAGCTGCGCCTCAACGGCGTCGCCCTGCACCTGCACGACATCCAGCTGGGTCTCGATGGTGTCGCACTGAGCCTGCGAGGTAGCCACCTGCGCCTGGGCAGTGTCGCGCTGCGTCTATGTGGTGTCAAGCAGTGATTGCAGGCTGTGGATGAGTTCCTCGGCAGTGTACGCACAGAGGGACTGCAGAGCCCACGACCGACGAACTCATCGCTGAGGCGGTGCTGTGCCAGCACATATCGAGCCGTCTCCACCAAGGTAGGGTCATCCACTGTCCTGGTAGGCCCCTCCAAGGTGCGAAATCGGTTAAGCCAAACGGGGTCCTGATCGGACATAATGGGGAAGTATCTCACCGGCCTTGTGAGTCCCACATTGGCCGAGCAGAAGTGTAGCAGTACCTCACGGGCTATGCCCTGCAAAGTGTCGTCGAAGGCGGAGCTGCTGTAGGCCAGCTCCCACAGGGATAGCAGGTAGGCGTGAATGCTGGCCTCCATCTCGCACAACGTGAACTCGCCGGACTAGAAACTCCTCCAGCGATAGATCAAGGGTTGGGTGTACCCAAACCGTGTTAGCGTGCGAGTGAGGATCGTGGGAAATCCATCGACCTCTGTTGTCTTGGCGGCCAACATCCTCCTGACTCCATCTACAAAAGAGATGGTAAAACGTGTCAGTAACCAATAGAGGAAGACAGACAGCAAGCAACACTTCTCAAACAAATCAGAACAGGAAAGGGGTGTGGGAAACATTGCACTGACATGATACAGAATAGGTGAGGACAGAATGACACTAAGGAAAGGTGCTTGGTTATGTGTGGAACCTAAGGTCTCATCCTAGGGTCAAGTATGGCTCTGATTACCACTCTATCACACCCCAAAAATCTGGAGCATTTAGCATCAACGATCCAATCACAGGATCAGCTGCATAAACATGCCAGAGCGACAACATTGCACATACAGGATAATATTATTACACAGGAAGTCCGAACTACAACGTTCAACATATAAGTCTTTAGATTACAATCAGGAGTTGATCACATCAACTCTTATTCAAGCAACACAGCACAAACACTACTACTCGTGCATAGAACGAGACATCTAGACGTCGTTGCCATCAGCACCAATGTCTTCTTCTTCTTCTTCTTCTTCTTCTTCTTCTTCTTCTTCTTCTTCTTCTTCTTCTTCTTCTTCTTCTTCTTCTTCATCATCATCTAAAAAAATTTCAGCAAGGGGTTGAGTAGTAGAGGTACTCAGCAAGCTCTAACAAGAGAGGGTATACAACGATATGTAGGGTACATTAATTAAGGGAGGTGGCAGGTGTTCCATTTCCTGCATAAAGCAAGTTTTCATGCATGTTTATCTACTGGACAGAGTTCGTAAACAGCAGAGATAAAACCTCCTTTTGTCATATTTTAGTTGGTGGACCTGTGGAGGAGCTTACGTCAGTTCCCAAATTTTAACCGAGGCAGGCACGTTTCCATGCTGTCCCGAGACACTAGCTGACACATTTCCAAAAAACTACACCCACACACAACAAGGAGCCACAGAAACTCTAATCGTTGTGTACCCGAATATTAGTGTGCCAAGATTTTTACACTCTACAGAGGTTGTACATTGTACCCACAAGTTATATGTCCTTTCGCGAGCAAGAAATGCATAACACCTATCCCAACATCTACAAGTGTCTCCAGTGATTCCACCCAAGATGCATCCAGGGACTATCTATCGGGTTACTATCTCCTGGTGACGCGACGGTGTACATTCCTGTAGGCGGACCGTGGGAATGCTCATCCACGTTTTCTCCTAGTTCCCTTCTATACCGGGTTCACATAGACCAGGGGCTTTATCTATGGGCTTATGGTCCCATGACACGGGCAATTACTTTGTCGAAAGCCGAACTGCGAGCATCTCGCTTCTTTTCCTGGCCTCTTGTGTCCGACTGACCTTCTAGCGGTTCAAAGTGGTCTACCCAAGTAGGAGGAACAAGTTCAGCCCATGACAGGTTTTGTGGTTGCACGGAATCACTAAGTAAAGTGCTAACAAACCGGTCCTCATATGGCAGGGGCGGCGTGCTTGTCCATTGCAGGCGGACTGAACCGAAGCACCTACACATAGCTCTACACCACAGTGAGACCCGCCCCACAATCAGAAATCTTTCCCCAATCTTCACCTACACAAGTTGCTAGTTCCCACCCTGAATTTTCTTTACTCACAACTCCAAACTCATCCTTTTCACACCTTTCACAAACAGGTGGTTTTGTAGTGGTATATAGTTTTGAAAATCAGGACCCAAGCATTCTAGTTACAAGGCAACTTTTGTTCTTTACAAATATCCAACGAACGGAGTTCCTATGGGTAACAAGGGTGCATTGCCATTGGTTTCCAAGGAGTACTTATATTATAAATAACAAGTAATAGATATTAATATAAGTACATGCAAGAAAGTAGGGTATTTATCTACACAACGCTTCGACATAAAGAAAGTAAAGATGCAAGCAACAGGCTCTATGGGTACACAAGCAAAACATGGGGTCAGCATGTCCGAAGGGGGTTAGAGCTTGCCTTCAGTGGCGTCCTCGAACTCCTCTTCATACTCCAGGTCTTCAGCCTCCTCCTCAAGTTCCTCGTCAACTTCACGTAACAACGAATGAACAAGCCTACCGAAGGAAACTCAAAAATAACAAACTTGAGAAGCAATATCATTGAGAAGTTGGGTTTCAGAATGTGGGGCTCGTGATGCTGATTCAAACGATATAAAGATCGTCAAAATCAGAGCTGTGGTGAAGTGGCTGCGAGGTAAATAGTGCTCTGACCCAAAAACCCTGAACAGGCCACGTGGACACATGATCCCGCTCATGTCCACGGCCCTGGACAGGAGCAGAATGTCACAGGGGACAACTTCGGGGATTTTAGGTTTGGTCAGCGCCCATGCTGTTATGTGGGGGTGTGTGACGTGTGTGGGGTGAGAGTCTCATGATTACGATGTTTGGCAAGTGTCCGTTGTTTCGGGACACCCGTGGGTGTGAGGTGGAGAATGGGTTTAGTGCACACAGCTCGTGGCCTCCAGGCCTCTGGACACATGAGGGCTTAGGACGAAGAACAGGTCTTGCCGATGCCGCACCTGACCTGTGTCCACGGTCCTTGGACACATGCAGAAGCATGAAAAATCGATCTTCATGGTGCCGTTCTAGAGAGGGGCCACCGAATATTTCGGCATAAGGCCGGACACTACATACGGGAAACCCTCGTTTCCAGAGAGGGCTTCCCAGAGGATCCGGCAAAGTGTCGGAGTCTCCGGTCCGCACTTGTTCCAAGGACACGAGGTCCAGCCCGTGTCCCTGGCCGGTGTGGCTTTAGCAGTTTCCTTCCTTTTCCAGCTATGACAACAAGTGGGCCTGGTGGGGGTTTGTACGTGCTAGGTGCACAGCATGGGGCAGGGCGCCTACGGTGGCTGCCAGGAGGGCCATAGGCCACAACTGGCTTGGCCTGGCCTAAACGGCGTGCGGCAGCGGTGGCTTGCTGAAGTTCCCTCCAGCGCCGCCTTGGCAGGGGAGAGTGGGAGCTCGGGGACGGATGCGAGGTGGCGCAACTGCTGGTTGGGTCGCCGTTGCCGGCGGTGAGCCGTACGGGCGGCCGCAACTCGCCGGAGGCGCATGCACGGCGGCGCTCTGTGGAGAAGGCGCAGGGCTCACGGAGGCGAGCCGTTCTCAAGTGTGCGAGCATCCCTGGGGTGTGGGGAGCATGGAGAAGGTCTTCCTCGAGCTCACGGCGGCTACATTGTGGCTGGCACCGTGAACTGGGTGCATGATAGCGGACGACGGCACTCGTCGCGCGGCCATGTGGTCGTGTGGTGACTCCTTTGTGACTTCGAGCATGTTCAGGGGAGGCCAGAGGTGGTGTGGAGCAGTGGAGCTGGGGCACAGGGCCGGTGGTTCGCGGGAATTCCAGAGTTGGCCAGTGGCGGTCGGTTTTGGGGAAGAAGGCGAGTTTTGCAAAATTGCACGGTTTGAGAGGGTGAAACCTTAGCTTGTGGAGCAGAGCAGCTGGGTGAGACGGAGCTAGTTGGCAAGGTTTTAAGGGTCGGGGCAGGTGGTGCGAGGCAGTGGCTTGCGTGCTCGCCGAGCGGCTTGGTGGCACGGAGTAATGGCGAGATTTTTCAATCATCGCGAATCGTTACCCTCGCAGGCGCGTGCGGGCAGATGGCAGGCTGCCGGAGCAGCTGGCAGCCATGCCAATGCACGACGGCGCGCGAAGGGCGCGTGGCGCGGCGGGGCGTCGCGTCGGGTGGGTCGGCCGCTGGTTTTGGGGCGCGCCGGAGTTAAACCGCGATGGGACTGAGCAGCGGCCGAATCACGTGAGTGTTGGCCATCCCGAGGAGGCTTCATGCATGGGCAAAACGCAGCCGGCCGGAGTTCACTGCCGCCAGGTGGCCATTGGGGACACGCGGTGCACGGCGGCCACCTGGCGCTGCTCTGTTCGGGACACGGTGCTCTGAGGTGTTAATAGGGCAGCACTCTGGTGGTTCATGGTCTGTGGCCGTGATGCGCGAAGATCCAACCGGGATTTGGCCTACAGCGCGAGTTGGGCGGCGGCACCGCGCGGGCAAGTCGCCAAGTGGGAGGCTCGGCCTGGCCGGTGCCCCGGCCGTCAAAGTGTGCGCACACGGTGTTGGGGAGCAGCGAATGCATGCACGTGGGCTTGTGACGCCATCGGGCTTGCCCTCTGGCCTGTTAACGGTGATGGTGGGCGGTGGCAGGGGAGCGCGGGGTGAGGCAGAGGAAAATAGAGGCGAGCAGGAGCAGGGAAAACAGGGGCAGGGGAAAAATAGAGGAGGGACAGTGGGGCGCGGTTGAGGCCGGACAGGGCAGTGGGCATGGTGCCCTGCTCATGTCCAATGGCCGTGGCTCAGGAAAAAGTTACCCGAAGTCACAATATTGGCCCCGGGTTCAGGCAACAGGTTATGGGTTTTGGTTAGGTTCCTTCTCACGAAAGAAAGAACACCGAACGAACAAGAACACAAGAAGCAAGAACTCGTCAGAAAAGACAACAGGAAGCACAAGAACATTTACTTCTAAGTTTTAAAAGATTACCGAATTCCCATTTGCTACTTGCTTTAGTGAAGTTTTCTTGAAAATTTTGGAAGAACTAAAGGTGAGGCAAAACCAACACTATGCGAACTAAGAATTTAAATTTTGGGGGTGTGACAGACCTACCCCACTTAAATGGAATCTCGTCCTCGAGATTTGGCTGAGCTTCTTCATAGAGGTGGGGAAACTCTTTTCTGAGAGTGTCCTCCCGCTCCCATGTAGCTTCGGCCTCAGCGTGGTTGTTCCATTGCACTCGGCAGAACTTTTTTGCTTTACTTCTCGTTTGCCGAGTGGCCACATCTAGTATGCGGATTGGAAATTCTTGATACCAGAGGTCAGGCTATAAGTCCACCGTTTCAACGGTTACTTGTTGCTCAGGCTTCCTTAAGCACTTTCAGAGTTGTGATACGTGGAACACTGAATGAATTCCTGACAACTCTAGGGGCAATTCAATTTGGTAGGCTACTGCACCAACCTTCTTGATGATAGGATACGTCCCAATCTATCGGGGTGCCAACTTGCCTTGAATCTGAAATCTTTGTGTCCCACGGAGGTACACATGATCCATTTCATAGAAGGTTAAATCCCGTCTTCGCGTATCGGCGTAGCTTTTCTACGGCTTTGCGCTGCTTTAAGTCGGCTCCTTATTTCAGCTATTTTCTCCTCAGCATCCCTTATGATGGCAGGGCCGAAGAGTGACCGCTAGCCGATTTTCGTCCATGTTAATGGGGTGCCGCACTTGCGGCCATACAGGGCTTCGAAGGGTGCCATTTGCAAGCTGGCTTGGTAGCCGTTGTTGCAGAAAAATTCAGTGAATGGCAAGCTTGCCCAATCATTGCCGTAGGTTAGCACACAAGTGCGGGGCATGTCCTCTACGACTTAGTTCACTCGTTCGGTCTGCCCGTCAGTTTGTGGATGGTACGAGGTGCTGTAGTCGAGATGAGTTCCAAGCAACTCATGAAAACTCCTCCAAAACCGTGCCGTGAACTGGGAGCCTCTGTCCGACACTATTCTCGATGGTACCCCATGCAACTTCAGCACATTGTCCACATATAGCTGTGCTAACTTATCCCCGGTATATGACCTCTTTACCAGAATGAAGTGGGCGACCTTGGTGAGCCGGTCGACTATAACCCATATTGAGTCGTGTCCTTTTCTGGTTTGGGACAAACCCACAATGAAATCCATCAAGATCTCATCCTACTTCCATACAGGCACTTCCAATGGTTGCAGCAATCCTGCAGGTTTTTGGTGCTCGGCCTTGACCCTTTGACAGTTGTCACAGTGTGCCACAAATCGAGCGATGTCCTTCTTCATCGCGGTCCACCAGTAGTTCTGCTTTAAGTCCCGATACATCTTGGTTGATCCCGGATATATCGAGTAAACTGAGCCGTGAGCTTTAGTGAGGATCCGTTTCTTGAGCCTGTGGTTACTGGGCACACATATTCGGTTACCATACCGAAGTGTTCCTTCTTCATCAACACGGAATCCCGAAGCTTTGTTCTTCTTCATATGTTCTCTTTTCTTCTGAATCTGGGGATCTCTAAGCTGTGAGTTGTGGATCTCAGCGGTGAGGGTGGTCTGAATTGTCAAAGTATGCACATAGCCGGTGGTGGTGAGGTGCAAATTTAGCTTCCCCATCTCTTGGATCAGTTCGGGTGTATCGGCCAGTAGTTCTCTTCGGTGGCAAATGTTCTTTTTGGTCCCAAGTTGAAATTCGAAACAAATGTTACTTTATAAAGTTTTCAAGACAGGAAATCGTTTTAAGAGAAATAATTTATATGGGCCTTTTTAATCTTCAAATAAAATTTAATGAAAATCACCTAAATTCAAGTCTTTATAAAAACCTTTCTAATGAAAATTTTATTTTACAACCTTTCTTTGAAAGGTTTTGAACTCACTCGAAATTTGAATTTAACCATGAAATTTGAAACACCACTAGAATCATTTTAGCACTTTTGAGCCCGGACTCCATCATTCTGAACTTGAACAACTTTGTTTCTTTATTCAAAACATTATGTGTTACAGCCCTCCCCCCTTAAAGAAACCTCCTCCCAAGATTTAAAACAAATCAGAGGAAATTACACCAGAGAGATTGAAGGAACTCTGGAAAATTTGCTTGTAGATATTCTGCGGTCTCCCAAGTCGCTTCGTCTTCGGTGTGATTGTTCTTGTCACACGGTCCTGATGAACCACTTGTATTGGCATCTCGGCAAACATTAATTATTCTGTGGCGCCTTTAAACACTTCTTCAATTGCGACACATGGAAGATATTGTGTACTCCAAATAATTTGATCGGCAACTCCAATTGACACGCCACTGGGCCATGTCTCTCAATGATGGGAAATGGGCCGATTTATCATGGTGCCAATTTTCCTTTAACTCCGAAACGTTGTAACTCTTTTCATCGGTGAGACTCGGAGATACACAAGATCACCTACTTCAAATGTTAATGGTCAACGTCGCTTTTCTTCACAACTCTTTTTCCTGAACTGTGCTGCTCAAAGATTTGCTTGAATGACACGGACTTGTTCTTCAGCTTGTGACAAGCTCGGGTCCAAATATCACCCTTTCTCCATATTCAGACCAATTTAAGTGTGTTCAACTCGGACGCCCGTACAAAGCTTCAAATGGTGACACCATGATGCTTTCTTGATAACTATTCTTGTATGAAAATTTTGCTAGTGGCAAATCTTCATGCCAGTTCTTATTGTGATGCAGCACATACGCACGCATCATGTCTTCAAGGATTTGAATGATCCGTTCTGTCTGACCGTCAGCTTGAGGGTGGTAGGCAGAGCTTCTAATCTGGGTGGTGGCGAACATGGCATGAAGTTGTTCCCAAAAGTGAGCAACAAACTGCGGACCTCTATTAGAGACTATGTCTTTGGAATCCCATGTAAGCAAACTATACGAGAGATGTAATAGTGTCGTCAGTTGATGTTTAAAAAGATACTTATTTTGGAACGGAGGTAGTAGTGATGCTGGGTAACTATGATGTCAGCAAAAACCGATGCTTGATATTGTAACAGTGTCGTCAGCTGATGTCATCTAACTGACATTGTTGCGTTTTAGCAATTTTTGATTTCTGGTGACATCATCATTACCGACACTATTGTTGATAGTAATGTTGTTTGCTGCTGACCTCATATTTGACCGACATTATTACATAAATTTAGTCCCACCTCGACTCTTCTTGCAAGTGTTGACCAATTTATAAGCTCTGGCTATCTATCGTTATTTGAGGAAGCATGTAAACTGTATGAACAGATTGGGCATTGCAGGTTTTTGCCCAGTAACCTACACGGCCCAATCTGCTCATATTGTTGTACGTTCTTACTTTTTTCATTATATATTAGAACGGAGGGAACATTAGTATTTTCGAATGGAGGGAAAAATATTAGCCTTAATATCACAAAACAACAGGATACATAGTAAGGCCACTAGTATCATTTATAATATTTAATAATTAGATTACAAAAACTATGACTTCTTTAATTACTTAGCTTGAACTAGCTTCCCCTCGCCATCATTGCGCATGTAGGGAACAAGTGATGAATAACCGAGTCTTGCTTCATAGATATTTATCATTTTTTGTATTCGCAAAATAGGGAACCACATCAAATTGGTTGTATTCTTCATCATATGTGACATTATCGACCGCGATGATCAACAATGTGCTTCTTCTCGTGTTCTGGCTTGAGAACATAAAACACTTGTGCGACACGTTGTGGGATTATCTATGGGTCATCTTTGTGACCTTTGTTGTTTAG
Organism: Zoysia pacifica; assembly: GCA_001602315.1. Classification (NCBI taxonomy): domain Eukaryota; kingdom Viridiplantae; phylum Streptophyta; class Magnoliopsida; order Poales; family Poaceae; genus Zoysia; species Zoysia pacifica. The sequence continues at coordinate 85,302 of BCLH01000044.1, read as the reverse complement.
GGACAAAAGGGTGCAGTCCATTTCGCTCACCTCTACACCTTGTGGGTCCTTGACCCATTGGCACTTAAATACAGGGATCCGTAAAGTTGTTCCATAGTTGAGTTCCCAAATTTCAACAACATATCCATAATATGTGTTCTTTTTCCCTCACTGTCTTTGGCATCTACTCTCACGCCACTATTTTGGTGCTGCCTCTTGTCGTCCTTTGTCTTGGTATAAAATGTGAACCCATTGATGTCAAATGCCTGCCATGATTTAACTAACATTAAGGGACCATCAGCCAATAAACACGTCATTTTTAATCTTTTGTTTTACCAGTTGGGAGGTTTCTGTTCTTCAACCTTGACTTGAAACATCTTTTGTGCTCTTTCATGATCCAATCCTCTGTGGAATGTTCATTTTTTCACAAAGCTATTTCAAGTGTCGTTGGATGTACGGCGCTGCAATATGTAACTGATGAAGGGTGCTATAATATGCATCTCAGACTCTTACAAAACTCTGATTGTTGAATGTTTTCCTTCCTGTTGTTCCTTTCCCTAGGAGCCTCCCCACGTGCCATGACACCGGCACACCGATTGGTTTCCCATCTTTCATGTAATGGTTGTAGCACTCAAGAACCTCCTCAGTTGTGTAACCTTCTATCATGAAACCCTTAGGGTGAGCACGATTGCATATGTAGTCCTTCATAATAGACATATAATGCTCATACAAATACATGTGATGCAGATAAACAGGGCCAAGGAAAAAAATTTGATCTGCAATGTAAATCATATAATGCTCCATCATATAAAAAAAGATAGAGGAAAGCACATCTTGAGTTGGCATAGTCTCCCTCATCTGTTTACATGTCTTCTCCAACTCAACACTATCGATTACCTTTTTAGATACCATTAAAGAAGTGGCACATCCGTATGATGGCCATCTTTATGTATGGTTGTTTGAAAATCCTGATTGAAATAGCGAGGAATAGGTTGAGCATGATATGACAGTCATGAGTGTTGTACCCACCATCTTCAGCTCAGATATTGAGACGAGATTCTTTACGTTCGATGAGAAACTTGTGAGGACTCTCACACCATGTAGACACTTGCATATTGACTTTTTCTCCTCAAATGTGAGGGTAAAAGCTAGCCGATGGAAGGTAATACTTTTCATTTGGTCTTATCAGAGGATGAAATTGTGGACTAATTCCCATTTTTTTAGGTCCCTATGTGCTCTAAGTTCATCCTTTGTCTTGCCTGGGATATTTAATAAGGTACCAATTGTGTTTTAAAAAACACCCTTTGCAGCATGCATAGTATCTATGGCTTGGCCTAACTCCAACTCTTTCCAGTATGATAAAATATCGATTATTTTTTAAACAAAACATCTCTAGGAACCTTATCAGTTTTCTTCCTTTTTTTCCTTTCACTTCCTTGCAAAAGATGGTATGGATATTTTTGACCAGTTCAAACACAAATTGACCATCACGATTGATCGGTGCCAAATCTTTCTCTTGTGTACCATGAAATTGATCCTTCATTGCACGATGCTTGTGCTTTTTTGATAAAAATCCTCGGTGCAGCATGTATACCAACTTACATGAGAAAGGAAGGTATATATTGATGATGTTTGGTCTAGACATACTACACATCCTATCCTCCCTTTAAACTGTCCAGTTAGTGTCAAGTGTGCGGGATTGTCATTTATGTAACGAAAATCATGGCAAACAGTGTGAAGCTCTCTTGTTTGTAGACATCCCAAACACGGACCCCATCTTCCCATAATTTTTTCACATCCTCCATTAAAGGTTGTAAAAAGATATATATATCAATGCCAGCTTGTTTAGAACCAGAAATAGCTAACATAAGACTCCTCTTGTGACACAACCATGAAGGTATGTTATATAGGCTAGAATCACTGGCCAAGTACTATGTGTTTGTCATCTCAAAAGAGATTCATTCCATCAGTACTTAGCTTAAGTTTCTTGGATCTCTGGCAAATTCAAGATGGTTAACGTCAAAGGTTTTTCATTGTTGAGCATCCATTGGGTGTCGAAGATTCTCGTCCTTTTTGCGCCCATCAGAGGCTATTCCCGTCCTTTTTGCGCCCATCAGAGGCTGCATGCCAGATCATGATTTCAACATCTCTAGAGATGAAGAATAGTCGCTTAATTTGATCAATTACTCACATCTCTAGAGTTGGAGAACAAGTGCTGGAACTTTTCTTTCATCGACCTCCTGGTCATCTAGACCACTACTAATGCTTTTCTTCTTCTTCCTCCCCTTCATTCCTTTTTGCTGATCCACGGATCCTTAATTCTCACTTTGATCATTCCATTTGTACGGACTGGAATTCCACATTTGACATCTCATGTCGTTTGCATACTCTTAATAGTACAATATGCAGTTGTTCGGACAAGCGTGTATTTTTTGTATGCCTAGTGTCAATGGTGGCAATAATTTCATTGCAAGGTATGTGCTAGTTGGCAGTTTGTTTGATTTTGGTAATAATTCTGCTAAGAGCTTTGGCAATTCATTAAAGCTAGTATCTGACCACCCATTCTTGGCCTTTAGTGTGAGAAGATCGAGCATCGGTTGCAATATCATGCATTCCTTATCACATCCTTTAGATTCATCATATAAAAGGTCTTTTGAAGCCTTCAAAATATATAAGTTATCTAAGCCTCTCATTTTGTTCTCTAGTATTTTCTCGCGCCCAATGTGGCACAGCAGTTCCTCAAGATCAAAGCCTTCAAAATTGTGACTTTCATGAACCACATCAGAATCATCATTATTTCTTTTTTCCCTCTATTCTGTGTTGTTTCATTCTGACCTTGCCGCTTTGATGTTGCCTTGACCTCTTACCAACTCTTTGTTGTATCCTGTAACGGCCTAAAATTTTAACATTTTCCAAATATTAAAATTTCAAAATTCTTAAATGCATTTCACAATTGAGTAGAATAAAATTTCTTTTACAAATAAATTGCTAGGATTGCATTCATGTCATGCATTTCATTGCATAGCAAAATTATTGCTCTGAAAAATAATTAAGCAAGATTAAAGGAAATAAAGAATTAAAGAAAACAAAGGAATGAATAAAAAAAAGAGAAACACTCCCTGGGCCCTTTTCCTCTCTCCACTCCCCGTAGCCCGCTTCTCCCTGCCAGCCCACCCAAGCCCAGCCGCACCCCAACCTCTCCTCTCACCGCACGTGGGTCTCACGCTTCATCCCCAACCCCCAAGCAATCTTCCAGAAGCCCTAAACCACCGCATCGTTTCCTCCACAAGTGCCACCTGCCAAACTCCGAGCCCCCCCAGGATCGCGTCAACGCCACCCCCGAATCAGCCGCGACCTGTCCCTATAAAACCCCGCCTCCCCAGCCCTCTCTCTCTCATGCAAACCTCGCTGCACTAGCCTCGCCCCACGCGCCACCTCCCGAAGCTGTTGGCGCCACCGAGAACCCTGTGCCGAGCTTCCCCAAGCCACGCCGCTCGCACCCAGCCGGTTCCCATCGAGTGTCGCCGCCCGGAGAAGCCCCGCGACGTCGCCGAAGTCCCGAGCCACCACCTCACCCTCGAGACTGCAATTTCGGCCATCCTCGTCCCCATCCAACCCTTGGTGAGCAATCCCCTCCCTCTCCTCGTCATTTGAAGCCCAAATCCATCGAGAACCGTGCCACGACGAGCTCGGGAGAGCTCCTCGGAGGTGGTCGCCTTGGCGTTGCCGCCCCGCCCAGGCGCGTGTCCTAGACCGTCGGATCCCTCCCGGACGGCCCTCATGAAATCGAGCCCCTTTTAGATCTATTGAAGTTCATACATCCGATACAAATCCGAGGGCACAGGTGTTGCCACGTCACCCAAATAAGCTCTGCCATTAGATCCGAATCCCATGGACCAGATTGAGCCACATCCCCGAATAATCCCATCAATACATTTTGAAATCAATGGCCTAGATTAATTTTTAAATTGTAAATAAAAATAAATCACGCATTTCCTGCATAAGCCTGATGCCACGTTGACGTCAGTAGAGCGGATTAATTAAAATAAATTACAAAATTAAGTTAATTAACTTCAGATTAATCTATTAATTACCAAATAAAATAATAAATTGATTAATAATATTATTAATCTGAGAAATAAATTTGATAATTAGTTAATAATTATTTGACAATTAAATTAAATTAATTATGATAATTTTATAGAAAAATCGCTATACTTATTTTTAATTATAAATTAGTCCCTGCTGAATGAAAAAATTACACTTTAGCCCCTGACTTTTCTGTAATTACTTTTTAGTCCTTAATAAATTTTGTAAATTACAGATAGGTCCTCAGAACTTAATTATTAATTACATATTAGCCCCTAAACCTTATAAATGCCATAACGATTGTATCAAAATAATCTATGCATTCATGACATAATCAAATGGATATTGATTTGTTTTGCTGCATTCGATTGATTGTTCGTGCTCTCATGCATTAGGCGACTTCGTCTCGAACCCGCAATACGAGGATTTTCAACAGCAGTAGTTTGAGCAGTTGAATACTATTCCCAGGAGTAGCAAGGCAAGTGTGCTTGACCATTTTATTCTTACTTTACAAAACCTCTATCTTGTAGGGTGCATGCTTGTGTCACATTGAATGCGCACATACTATTAGGAATTCGCCTAGTTTTTCTTATTATGCCTTGTTACCCTAGTTTACCTTTTGTTGGGTAGATTACATGCTTAGCTTGCTATCGTCGGGATGGGTGATATTAAATGAATTTATTATCATACTTGCCTCATGAGGATTAATGGGTTATTTAATCACAACTTGGATATTAGTGATTTGGGGATATGGTTGGTGTAGGTGTGCGGGGTTACCGGCACTGTCCCTTGGTCTGTTATCTTCCCAAATCAAAGGATCAGTTCGTGAAGCGATCACCCATATGCAACCGTACAACTACGAGCCAAGAATGGGCGCGGCCTGGCGTTGTAAGTGGTGAAGACCAGTTCTGTGCGTGCTAATCGGTGGAGTAGAAAAAGTGGGTTACGCGTGGATCTGCCTCGAGAGAGCAGTGTGGGGAAGGGAAAGTTACTCCTGGGAACCATCTGACACAAGAAGGGGCCTTTCCAAGGTTACGGTTAGTGCTTTATTAGGTGAAACCTCAGTGGGCATGTACAAGCTAGAGGAAGCCATGGAAAAGGCTTGAAGTGATTTCTTGTCCCTAACACCAAAGAAAGTGTGCGAGTGCACAGCTGGCACAGACATAATATAGATTCTTTAGTCCACCTAGAAATAGGGGACAAAATCACTTTTCGTGGAGAATTGTGTATAAGCTCTGCAGAGTTAAAACTGTCATGACAGCTGTGCTCATGGTCATGAGCATTGCATGGACCTTCACATGATTAGTAGGATTGGTTATGGTTTGACTTGGTGGATCATAGTGAGAGACTATGATTGGTTATTATTTTAGTGCTACAGCTGGGTAAGCTATAGGCAAGTTGGTCTATAGGTGCGATGTCTTTCTCTTTGTAAATAGGAGCTTAATAGAGAGTATGTCTCTATTGTGTGCTTTTATGCAAAAGAACTCTATGTTGCCTTTACCTTGTTTATTATCACATGTCATACTTTCTCACACTTGCTAAGTACATCCCGTATTCTACCTTACCTTTATAAAAATGCTGCTCAGTAGAAGGAGAAGTTTGGAAGAACATTGAAGACCCTGGAGCTGAAGACTAGGCAGCTACTTCTTCGGTCAACTGCCTGTGGAGCCCAAGACATTTTATTTTGTTTTCTGCTGCTTTGGTTTGTAATAATTTCTAAGACTCTTAGTCATTTTTGTAATAGGTTAATTTTAGTTTAACCAAGACATTTTTCAGTTTACCATTAATAAAGTCGCTTTATGTGTGAAACTTGATTCCTGGGCACACATAAAGGGTCACATGGTTTTGGCCTTAAAACCGAGTGTGACAGAAGTGGTATCAAAGCCGTGTCGACTGTAGGACGTGAGCCTAGAGTAGAATGGATGGCTAGGATCTTATTTACAAAACTATGTGCCAAAAGTTTTGCAAAATTTCATTTTCTCCACATCTTAAGTCTATTTACATTTTTCCTAATACATGCTCCTATAAAAGTGTAGATGGCCAGAACAAAGTACACAGCACAGAAGCGGACTAGACCTAGAGGAAGGCCACGAGGACCGTTGCAAGATGGTTTTCCAGGAGATCAACCCCACTGTCAACCATACAGGAAGACTTCCCCACACCGCAAGTCTAACCGAGGTTTGGAAGCAGGGTGCTTAGCGACTCGGACGAGGAAGAACCTTATGACAAGGATGTGCACATGGTATGCAAGGAGTTGGTACAAGAAGCAACTCAAGGGCAAGCAACATCTCAAGAGCTAGTGGAACCAAAAGAATCTAAACCAAAGGAGGAGCCAATGGAACTAGAAGAGTCAGAACCAGAAGAAAGACCGCAAGAGAAAGAATACATCAGGTCTCTGTCACCTAGGGCGCAAAAGATCAAGAAGATAGAAGACCATGGCACCGTACGCCTCAAAAGTTCAATTCCAATGGAGAGATCGGAGAAGTCATCACGGAGCAACTAAGAGCATTGCTAGATGAAATTGACCTGTATGCCATGCTCGTATTCACTCACCAAATCATTCTAAAGCCAGAACGGGATGAGTGAACAGTGGAATTAAAAATCTATGACGGTAACCAAGAGTTCAGTTCTCACCATACCCTAGTTCCCAAGATCGATGTAGCTAAAGCAGTTGCTGATGCCGCATGGGCCGCAATTTTGAGCCTGAGCCACAAACGCAAGGACGATCTTCAAAACTTAAAGTTCCGCCATTTTCCTTGCAGGAAATCAGCACGAGGAGGTTCCCAGGGTTCATGAAGAATGACTCAAGCCCCGAGCCAGGTCGAGAGGGAAGTGATAAGTTGATGCTAGACTTATGCAAGCGCTATCATACTGCCCTGTACTAGAATGCATTTCTCAGTGCAAGGCTTGATGAAGCACAAGGTGTGTGAGAAGAACATTGGACCAACACTTTACCGTCACCTAGTCCTCCACCAGTCACTATTTCCAAGTTTCTACCCATGGGTACACAGCCGCCACAGCGCTTGGACAGGAGAAGCTCGAAATAGGATGTCTTTTATCTTAAGTTGTAATAGGGAACCCAAGTGTTAAGAGTCAATTAGAATCGGTTAGTTCTTTAGTGGTGTGCCTTGTGTAAGGTTGTGGTGTGCTTGTGTGCTAGTTGGCATGTTGTGTGAGCTATGAAATGCTTCGGGACCTTATTTATAGCCTCATCTTTCCGAGTATGAAAAAATCCTTGTTTACCTTGTCACTTTGATGCATATAGTTGGGATTCCTTATTCTTTTTTCTCTTCATCTATCTTGATCATCAATCTCAACTCTCCTCTCCACTACATCAGATGGTTTACACTAGGTGTACTGCAACTGGTCAGGGAGGTTCCTCCAACCAGAACAACTAAAATAACCAGAACAATCAGAACAACTAGATCCCCAAGAACATAACCAAGGTGGTAACAACAACAATAACAATGGCATCAATGCCAATAGAATTGTTGGACCATTTGCACAGATCATAGCTATGTAGACATAGTTAATGCAGAACATGATGCGAACTCTCATTCAGATGCGACAGAATCAAGGTGCAACACCATAAGGTCAGGGCCAATACAAGCGAGGCGGGTTTCTGAGGACTAGGCCACCCACATTCTCTCCATCCAAGTATCCCTTGGAGGCTGACGATTGGCTTTAACCAATTTAGAAAAAGCTGGACATAATACAGTGCAACGACCGTGAGAAAGTTCTCTACGCAACACATCAGTTGGCCGGAGCTGCCGCAGGCTGGTGGGATGCTTACTGCGGTGCTCATACTAACGCTGTAGGCATCACCTGGAACGAATTCAAGATCAACTTCCGCTCCCACTATGTTCTAGCCGGGACCATCAAACTGAAGGACTTCCAGAACTTGAAGCAAAGTGGTATGTCAGTGAACGAATACCTCTACAAGTTCACTCAGCTCTTGAGGTATGCTCCAGAAGAGGTGAACACCGATGAGAAGAAACAAAGCTGTTTGTTGATGGGTTAAACCACGATCTCCAGTACCAGCTTACGAGTAACAACTATATGAACTTCCAGAGGCTGGTGGACAAGGCACTTGTCCTTGAAAACAAAGGGGCAAAGATTGAGCATGAAGGCAAGAGGAAGATGTCATTCAATGGGCAGCCTTTCAATCCCAATGTTCGTCCTCGCATGATGCCATCACAAGGGCCAATGTATCGTCTTCCGTATACTGGGAAGCCACCAATGCAAGCTCCACGCCTTAACTTCCAGATGCATATACAGAAGCCAAGCTTTCAGGCTGCACGTCCTAACCCACCACAGATGTCTCGTGCTGGAAATCAGCCAGTATCTTGTCCTACAGCACCAGCTCAACAGAACACTAACAAGCTAATCACTAGAGCTAATACAGTCAGTGGAGCTCGAGTAGCATTCTTCAAGTGTGATATGCCAGGACACTATGCTAACAATTGTCCTAACAAAGCCACCGCACCACCTATGGGATCAGCTCAGAAGCCCAACCAGGGGAGCCAGTCCCACTACATATATGGCTAAGTCAACCATGTGACCAGTGAAGAAGCTCAGCAAGCTACGGAAGTTGTGATGGGTACGTTCGTTGCAAACTCTAACCCTACTACTATTTTATTTGATTCTGGAGCATCGCATTCATTCATAGCATCAAGTTTTGAGGAAAAGTACAAAATTCCCATGGTTGTCATAAAAAATACAATGCTAGTAAGTTCTCCTAGAGGAGAATTGAGAACTAGACATTTATGCCTAGCCGTAGGTCTGAACATAAGGGGGGTAGAATTCTTGTCCAATCTCATTGTTTTAGAATCTAGAGGGATAGATATAATTCTCAAAATGGAGCGGTTAAGAAGTATGACAGAATAGTACAGTGTGCAAGAAGGGCAGTTCAGTAATAGGTACCAATGGAAACAGTACCAACCTGTGTGCTCAACAAGATGGAAGGGAAAACAATTGAGGAAATATGAGTTGTCTGTGACTACCCAGATGTGTTTTCAGATGAATTACCAGTTATGCCACCTGACCGTGACATTGAATTTCTCATTGACCTAGTGCCTAGGACTAGTAGGCCTGTTAATGAACTAGTAGAACTTAAGAAGCAAATCTTAGAGCTTCAGGAGAAGGGTTTCATTCGCCCTAGCTCATCGCCATGGGGAGCACCAGTACTCTTCGTGAAGAAGAAGGATGAAACTCAAAGGATGTGTGTGAATTATAGATCCCTGAATGAGGATACTATCAAGAACAAGTATTCCTTACCCAGGATTGAGGATTTGTTCGATCAGATGAAGGGTGCATCAGTATTCTCGAAGATTGATTTGAGTCAAGCTATCATCAACTGAAGATCAGAGAGTCGGATATACCCAAGACAGCTTTTTGGACCAAATATGGGTTATATGAGTACACATTCATGTCATTTGGATTGACCAACACCCCTGCTTACTTCATGTTTATGATGAAGAAGGTGTTTATGGAGTACTTGGACAAGTTCATAGCCGTGTTCATCGACGACATGTTGGTATTCTCTATGAATGAAACAGAACATGATCAACACCTAAAACTAGTTCTTGAGAAGTTCAGAGAGAAGAAGTTATATGCGAAGTTTAGCAAGTGTGAGTTTTGGTTGGATCAAGTCTCTTTCCTTGGGCGTATCATATCCGCAGGAGGAGTAGCAGTTGATCTAAGTAAGGTCAAAGAGGTAGTGAATTGGATGTCACCAAAGAATGTGTAAGAGATTTGTAGTTTTATTGAATTGGTAGGATACTATCACTGGTTCATAAAGGATTTCTCCAAGATAGACGAGCCCATGACACGATTGCTAGAGAAAGGGAAGGAGTTCGAATGGTCGATGGAGTGCCAAGCTAGTTTTGAGGAGCTTAAGAAGAGATTGACCTCAGCCCCAGTGCTGATTCTGTCGGACATTACTAAGAAGTTTGATATCTATTGTGATGCTTCACGTCAAGGCCTAAGATGTGTATTGATGCAAGGTCAAGTTGTGTGCTATGCTTCATGCCAGTTGAGGAAGCATGAGTTGAACTATCCTACTCATTTTTTGTTGTTAGCCACAGTGGTTCATGCTTTGAAGATATATAGGCACTATCTCAATGGACATCGGTGTGAAATATACATAGATCATAAGAGTCTAAAGTATATCTTCACACAGACAGATCTGAACCTGAGGCAATGTCGATGGTTAGAGTTGATCAAGGATTATGATGTTGGAATCAACTATCACCCAGGAAAGGCTAATGTGGTTGCAGATGCATTAAGTCAGCAGTGACACTGTAATATGGTAGTAGCTAGTGAGATACCACAAGAATTGAGTAAGGAATTTGAGAAGCTCAATCTTGGAATGGTCAATGCTGCAGAAACAGTTACCATAGAGGTTGAATCAACCTTGGAAGAGGATATTCGTAAAGGTCAACCAGAGGATGAGAAGATCAATGAGATCAAGCAGCTCATTCAAGATAATAAGACAAGTGATTTAACTCTGGATGACAGAGGTACTTTATAGTTAGGCAAGATAATTTTTGTACCTAATCAGAAGCCAATCCCTAAGAGAGGCTCATGATTCAGCATATTCTATACATCCGAGTAGCACTAAGATCTACCAAGATCTGAAAACTAGATATTGGTGGTATGGTATGAAAAGAGATATTGCAGAATATATGGCACTATGTGATACTTGTCAGAGGGTAAAGGCAGAACATCAAAAGCCTGCCAGATTATTGCAGCCATTAAAGATTCCAGAGTGGAAGTGGGAAGAAGTCAGAATGGTTTTCATATTCGGTTTGTCTCGCACTCAAGCCGGGTAGGGCTCTATATGGGTCATCATGGATCGATTGACTAAGGTTGCTCACTTTATTCCAGTTAAGACAACCTACACTAGGCAAAGTTAGCAGAGTTATATATGGCAAGGATTGTTTGTTTGTATGGAGTACCAAAGAAGATAGTATCCAATACAGGTACCAGTTCACCTCGAAGTTTTGGGAGAAGCTGCATGAGTACATGGATACTAAGTTAAATTTCAGCTCAGCCTATCATCCGCAAACAAATTGACAGACTGAAAGGATCAATCAGATATTGGAGGATATGTTACGTGCTTGTGCTCTAAAGTATGGCAAGAGTTGGGACAAGAGTCTTCCATATGCAGAGTTCTCATACAGCAACAGCTATCAAGCCAGTCTACAGATGTCACCGTTTGAAGCACTCTATGAACGACAGCATAGAACACCGTTATTTTGGAATGAGACTGAAGAAAGTCAAGTGTTCACACCAGAGATATTAAAGGAAGCAGAGAAATAGGTGCAACTCATACGAGAGACTTTGAAAGTTGCTCAATCAAGGCAGAAGAGTTATGCGGACAATAGAAGGAGAGATCTAGTTTTCGAGGTTGGAGACTTTGTGTATCTCAAGGTTTCCCCAATAAGAGACCTTCACAGATTCAAGGTTAAAGGAAAGTTAGCACTAAGATACATTGGACTATTTAATGTTCTGGACAGGAAAGGAGAAGTTCCATATCAAGTAGAGTTACCACCGCAATTATCAGATGTGCATGACGTGTTCCATGTGTCACAACTGCAGAAGTGCTTAAGAGTACTAGAAGAGCAGCTTCCGATTGAGGAATTGGATCTAGGTGGTGATCTGTCATACTCGGAAAGCCTGATCAAAATCTTGGATCTACCGAGCGAGTGACTCGAAGTATGGTCATCAAGATGTGCAAAGTACAGTGGAGTCACCATTCTATGGATGAAGCCACTTGGGAGCATGAAGATGAGCTTAGAGTGGAATATCCCAATCTATTTCCAAATTCTTTCAAATCTCGAGGGCGAGATTCATTTTAAGGGGGGTAGGTTTGTAACAGCCTAAAATTTCAACATTCTCCAAATATTAAAATTTTGAATTTCTTAAATACATTTCACAATTTAGAGTAGAATAAAATTTCTTTTCCAAATAAATTGCTAGGATTGCATTCATGTCATGCATTTCATTGCATAGCGTATAATTATTGCTCTAAAAAATAATTATGCAAGATTAAAGGAAACAAAGAATTAAAAAAAACAAAGAAACAAATAAAAGAAAAAGAGAAGCACTCCCTCAGCCTTTTTCCTCTCTCCACTCCCCGTAGCCTGCTTCTGCCTGCCAGCCCTCTCCGCATCGTTTCCTCTACGAGCACCGCCTGCCAAACTCTGAGCCCGCCAGGATCGCGCCAACGCCGCCACCCTCGACTCGGTCGCGACCTATCCCCTCTAAAACCTCGCCTCCTCGGTCCCTAACTCTCATCCAAACCTCGCCGCATTAGCCTCGTCGATGTGCCGCCTCCCGAAGCCGCCCGCGCCACCAAGAACCTTGTCTCGAGCTTCCCCATGCCACGTTGCCTACGCCCAACTTGTTCTCGTCAAGCGCAGCCGCCCGGAGAAGCCCCACGAGGTCGCTAAAGTCTCGAGCCGCCACCTCGCCGTCGAGACCCCAATTTCGGCCATCCTCGACCCCGTCCAACCCTTGGTGAGCAATCCCCTCCCCTCCTCGTCATTTGATGACCAAATCCATCGAGAACCGTGCCCCGACGAGCTCGAGAGAGCTCGCCGGCGTTGGCCGCCATGGCGCCGCCGCATCGCCCTGGCGCATGTGTCCCGACCCATCGGATCCCTCCCGGACAACCCAGATTAAATCGAGCCCCTTTTAGATCTACTGAACTTCATACATACGATCCAAATCGAAGAGCATAGGTGTTGCCACCAGATTGAGTCACGTCGCCCGAATAATCCCATCAATCCATTTTGAAATCAATGGCCTAGATTAATTTCTAAATTATAAATAAAAATAAATCACGCATTTACTGCATCAGCCTGATGCTACGTTGACGTCAGTAGAGCGGATTAATTAAAATAAATTACAAAATTAAGTTAATTAACTTCAGATTAATCTATTAATTACCAAATAAAATAATAAATTGATTAATAATATTATTAATCTGAGAAATAAATTTGATAATTAGTTAATAATTAAATTATAGTAATAATTATTTGGTAATTAAATTAATAATAATTAATTATGACAACTTTACAGAAAAAACCCCTATACTTATTTTTAATTTTGCGAAATGACAAAACTACACTTTAGCCCCTGAACTTACTGTAATTACTTTTTAGACCTTAATAAATTTTGTAAATTACAAATAGGTCCTCAGAACTTAAGTATTAATTATAGCTTTGCCCCTAAACTTTATAACTGCCATAACTTTTGAACCATAACTCTGATTACAGTGAATAATATATCAAAACGATCGTATCAAAAGAACCTATGCATTCATGATATAATCATACTTATATTGATCTATTTTGTTGCATTTGATTGATTGTTTGTGCTCTCGTATGTTAAGTGATTTCGTCTCGGACCCGCAATACGAGGATTTCTAGCAGCAGTACTTTGAAGCAGTTAAATACTATTCCCAGGAGCAACAACGCAAGCATCCTTGACCATTTTATGCCTACTTTACAAAACCTTTATCTTGTAGATTGCATGCTTGTGTCAAATTGAATGCGCACCTATTATTAGGAATTACCCTAGTTTTCCGTCTTATGCCTTGTTGCCCTGGTTTACCTTTTGTTCGGTAGATTACATGTTTAGTTTGCTATCATCGAGATGGATGATATTAAATGAATTTATTATCATGCTTGCTTCACGAGGATTAATGGGTTATTTAATAGTAACTTGAAGATTAGTGCTTTGGGGGATATGGTTGGTGTAGGGTTGTGTGCGGGTTGATCGGCAATGTCCCTTGGTACGTTATCTTCCCAATTATAAGCACCGGTTCGTGAAGCGACCACCCATGTGCAATAGTACAATCACGAGCCAAGAATGGGTGCTGCCTGGCGTAGTAAATAGTGTAGACCAGTTCTGTGCGTGCCAACCGGTGGATCGTGAAAAGCGGGTTATGCCTAGATCCGCTTGGAGAGAGATGTGTGGGGAAGGGTTACTCTCGAGAACCATCTGAAACAAGTGGGGCCTTTTCTGAAACAAGTGGGGCTTTTTCAAGGTTACGGTTAGTGCCTTATTAGGTGAAACCTCAGTGGGCACGTACAAGCTGGAGGAAGCCATGAAAATGCCTTGAAGTGGTCTTTTGGCCCTCACACCAAAGGAAGTGTGCAAGTGCACAGCTGGCGTAGGCATAATAGAGATTCTTTAGTCCACTTGGAAACTGGGGATGAAATCACTTCTTGGGGAGAAATTTGTACAACCTCTACAGAGTTAAAACTGTCATGACAGCCGTGCTCATGGTCATGAGCATTACATGGACCCTTACATGATTAGCGGGATTGGTTATGGTTTGGCTTGGTGTATCACAGTGGGAGACTGATTGATTATTATGTTGGCGCTACAGCTGAGTAAGCTGTAGGCATGTTGGTCTATGGATGCGATATCTTTCACTTAGTAAATAGGTGTTTAATAGAGAGTGTGTCTCTATTGTGTGCTTTTATGTTAAAGAACCCTATGTTGCCTTTACCTTGTTTATTGCCACATGTCATACTTTTTCACACTTGCTGAGTATATCCCGTACTCAACCTTGCCTTTATAAAAATGCTGCTCAGAAGAAGGAGAAGTCCGACCTTGGAGCTGAAGACTAGGCAAGCTACTTCTTCGGTCAACTGCCTGTGGAGCTCAAGACATTTTATTTTATTTTTCGCTGCTTTGGTTTGTAATATTTTCTAAGACTCTTAGTCATTTTTGTAATTGGTTAATTTTAGTTTATCCGAGACATTATTCAGTTTACCATTAATGAAGTCACTTTATATGTGAAACTTGATTTCTCGGCACACATAAAGGATCACTTGGTTTTGGCCTTAAAACCGGGTGTGACTTATCCAATCCCAACTTCTTGTTCTCCACTGCTTGGTGTATTCGCTTGTGTCTCTCCATGTATGGTCCGTATTGAGTAGTTCTCAATGAAACTATTTTCCAACAAGTGCAAACAGATTGTTTCGTGCATGTCAAACATTACATCTCTATTTAGAAAGCAGCTGCACAGAGGTCCATAGCTGGAGATCTAGCTTGCTGTTCATAGCCATGTACGCCATAGCGCTTGGAGAGGGTGTCATGCGTGCCTGCATACCTGCCCTTGGCATCGACCAGTTTGATGGGAAGATCCCCTCGGAGGCTCGTCAGCAATCAAGCTTCTTCAATTGGTTCACCTTCTGCCTCTCGATTGGGTCTATCGTGGTTCTCATCCTCATAGTGTTGATTGAGAACACCAAAGGATGGGTCATCGGCTTTGGCGTGAGTGCCCACTTGATGCTTCTAGGATTGCTTGTCGCCACTGCTGGGCTCCTTTTTTACCGCAACCGTGTACCTCAAGGCAGTGCTCTTACCCGTATCCTTCAGGTAGAACCTCTTCTCTGAAATGGCTGCCTTTGCCTTTTGAATTAACATCAGCTTGATCATTGATATTATTGGTTTCTCTGTAGGTTTTTGTTGTTGCCTTTAAGAACCGAAATCTTGTGCGGCCACAAGAGGCGGACGAAGCACGTCAAAATAGCTCAAGAGTAGACTCTGAATTAAACGTGCCGTTTATTGGAGTTGCTACTCGTAAGAGTTTAAAGTAAGTTTTCCCTTGCGTTATTACTCCCTACAGTTTTAAAATATAAGATAATTGCTTGTGATCCTGTTTTGAATGATAAAAGTCAATTTGATCATATTTTTTCCAATTTAAAAACAATTAAAAGGCAGGGAGCTTGGTCAGTCTGTAGTGTGGTGAAGGTCGCGGAGACGAAGATCGTGCTCCACATGCTTCCTATCTTCTTCAGCGCCACGATGGCCCATTCGCCCATGTAGCAGCTCCCCAGCTAATTTCTTTCACGATTCAGCAGGGCATGACGACAGACACGCGGCTAGGAAGGTTGCACATCTACCTGGCGATGAGCTTTGTCCTCCACGTTCGAGGAGCTGATGCTCCTGGTGGTATGGCAGGGGCTGATCCCGATCTTTCGATGAGAGGAGGATAGCTTCGATTTGGGGTGGATTCGACGTTGGCTGTCCGACTACAACAACCAACAGGGTTGCTGCGCCTTAGCAACAGGTACACTGGCTCCGATTTGTTGTTGTTCTTGCTGTGCCAAGAACAACTCTGAACCTGCGAGCAATTGAGAACAAACAAGAACAAGATGAACAGGTAGACAACTCACAGATCTGGATATAATCACGAAATTGGGGTTTGGAATCAAGCAAATCGGGTGGTCTCGTCGACACACGCATTTGCAAAGAAGTAGCTAAGGCTAAACTTGCATCTGAACAAAACCCACCCTCAAATGACGGCTGCTACAGGTTTATATAGTGGGAAGACGTCCTGGAGGCGTGGGGGGGACTCGAACCCTAACTTAGAGAGGGCCCCTAATGGGTTAAACTAGATACAATGGGTCTCAGCCCATGACAGGAGGTCCGAACGCCTTTCCGACGATTCTGATCACGTCTGGAGGAGTTTGAAGCTGAGGTTGGACCCATCTGAAAGTAGACTTTGAGATCTTTCCTATGAGTACTCATTTGCCTTCAACAACATCGGGAGTGAAAAGTTATGACCGAAACAATCCAGCCCTGATTGATGGTCCGATCCTGCTTTATGGTCCTGGTGCTCCTCCCATGTTCCTAATCATAACAAAATCACCACAAAGATTTAGTAGGACCCCATTCTGAGAAGAACTACTATAGATAGTGAGAAATGACTTGATCTGATAATTAAGTTGACGCGCTCGAGCTCGTGTCATGGGTCCTTCTTGTGCAATTGGTTTGGTTGTGTCTGTGGAAGTGATGTCTTCATCACCTGGCCTACCACTTCATCCTTGTGCCACTGCTGCGGAGGCGCACAAGGTATCTTGGTGGCATCACCCACCTGCAGCGCGTTGGCATAGGCTTCATGGCCATATCCGTGGCCCCAACCATCGCGGCCATCATCGAAAGGAAGGGTAAATACATAGTTGCTGCGGGAGGACAGATGTCCCTCCTCTGGCTTGCACCTCAGTACTTCCTAATAGGTGTCGCGGACACAACATCCTTTGTCGGGCTGCTTGAGTTCTTCAACAGTGAGGTGCCCGGTACCATGAAGTCCATAGGCATAGCCCTCTTTTGGTGCCATTACGAAATCGGCTCCACGCTTGATGTGCACACGCCTATGCAGCACGTGTGGCAAGTTGTTGTGGCCCGATCTTCTCGAAGGATCAGCGATCTTGATAACTTGTCGTTGCGTGATCTGGTGAAGAGGCAATGCACCGCGAGTGTGCTGCGCGACGAACTACCGAGACAATCACCCTCCCACGTACCGACGAAACAGCCCACACAATCACGCCTTATAGACGTGAAGGCACGAACTGGATGAACCGCAGTTCGGCGTTCTACAATTCCCTCAAGAATCGAAAGAACAAGTTTTGCAAGCCTCTCAAGACTCACGATGGGTCAAGAACTCAAGAGTTGTATTTCTGATTTGAAAATTCGAAGTGTCCCCTCAAGTCACCCATTACACGGCTATATAATACTAGTGGAGTTTCAGTTTTGGAAGAAATAAATGAGAACATGTAGTGGGAAGTTGTAACACCACTTTTTTTAGTAGCCAGACCTAGTGGGACGCATGGATGGTTGGCATTCTTCTGCATGCAAGTGGAAACGTGTGTGAATAGCATCCTGGTGGCTGGCCGCATGCATTCCTCACTTCCGAATTATTTGCCTGCTCTCCAACGGTTGTTATTCATGGTAGCTGAACATTCTTCTCTCTTGCACATCCAGGTTCCTTGCTGATATTTGGTGGACAGAATCCATCATCATCCCATGTCCGTTCATGCACACCATCATTCCTAAGAACATTAAAACAAATACTCAACAGAACAGGTTCATTTAAATTAATCTGATTATTAACCATAAGGTTAGCGTTCACCTGAGAATGGATTTCCTTCTCCAATTGTTTGGCTCTACTCCTTGTAATTGGGCCCACTATATCAGCTGCAGTTTCATTAGAAAGTGAAGAAGAGTGGATGCTAGTAATGTCCTCATTAGCCTTCCCCTCTTGAGAAGGAGTCGTCCTCGACTCAGGCTCACCAATAAATGGAAGTAAGTCTTTGACATTGAATGTTGAACTCACATTGGAATATTCAGGTGGCAGCTCAATTTTGTAAGCATTATCATTTATCTTGTGTAGAACCTTGAACGGACCATCACCCCGAGGAGATAACTTACTCTTGCGCTGTTGTGGAAATCGATCCTTGCGTAGATGCAACCATACAAGGTCTCCGGGCTGGAATGTAACCTTCTTCTTACCTTTGTTCGCTTGCTTTGCA
>BCLH01000044.1:0-63095 GCA_001602315.1 Zoysia pacifica | reverse complement strand
AATTCTGTGAGAGTTGTGTAATTTGTCATGTCCACTTTATCAGCAATTGACTTATTGAGGCCAACCAAGAACCGAGCCATCGTGGATTCTTCATCTTCAGTTATCCCAGTACGAAGTAGGCACATTTCCAATTCTTGAAAATATTCATCAACAGTGCGAGTACCTTGCACAAGGCGTTTGAGCTTCAAATGTAAGTCACAGGAATAATATGCAGGGACAAAACGACGTCTCATTTCCCTCTTCAAGTCATCCCAAGTGATATGATCAAGTCCAATTCGCTGATAGTCAGTACGAACTTGATTCCACCAAGTTATGGCATACCCTTTGAATTCAATGGCAGCAAGCTTTGCCTTCTTTTCATACAAATCAAAGATTTGTTCCACCTTGGTCTCCCATTCAAAATAAGCATCAGCATTCTCCTTGCCGCTGAAAGATGGAATGGAGATTTTAACCTTACTCAAGCCATCATTATTTTGGCGGTGTTCAGGATTACGGCGATAGTGATCACGGTATCTGCCAAACTGGTTATCACCAAAATTATCAAAGCGTCGAAAA
The DNA here is from genome assembly GCA_001602315.1 of Zoysia pacifica. Classification (NCBI taxonomy): domain Eukaryota; kingdom Viridiplantae; phylum Streptophyta; class Magnoliopsida; order Poales; family Poaceae; genus Zoysia; species Zoysia pacifica. Next base: position 62,540 of record BCLH01000044.1, on the reverse strand, counting down.
TTATCGCCACCATGATCAGCAAAACCACCAGGGTGACCACGGGGGTTTCTTCCATGTTCCTCACCATACTTAGAATGATCATCAACATAAAAATCTGCAGCACCACCAATAGGAATACATCGTGCACGACCAAAAAATTGTTGTCTCCTATGAATGCCACGAAAATTATCAAATCCAGCAGCAAATCCTCTGCCACCACCACGGCCACGGCCACCGCCACCTTCAAGAGCACCGCGTGCAGCGTCAACCTGACGACGAGCAGCTTCAGCTTCCAATGCTTCAGGATCATCATGTTCAACATTATCATTTTCATGATTTGGAGGTTCCCCGCGCTGTTGCTGAATGTATTGTTGAAGTGTTTGCATCCCTTGCACCAATTGACGCATTTGTGTACGCATCTCCTGAATTTCTTGAATAGAAACAGTGTTTGAAGAAGAATCTTCGTTACCTGCCATGTTAGTAAAGAAGGAAAAGATAATAGGACCCTATATATGTGGAATCACTCCCTCACCACTTACTCAACAAGTTCTTTCTCTTCCTGAAAGGGCGAGAACCAGGGCTGCAATCTGTAGTGGAAGAGTGATTGTACCAGAGACGACGGTGCAACAGCTCACGATGCTTTTTAGTGGAGCTTGGTGGGGATAAAATGGAAAAGTAGTGCGCTGAAATATAGTGATGCAAAACCGAATAATAATCCAAAAGAGAAATAACAGAAATCTGAGTTGCTGAATACAAAGAAAAAGATGCAAAAGAAAGGAACAGGATGGAAGAGGTGGAAACAACAAGCACCAACCAAAGTACTGGTCAAGCCCCTTTTGGCGTGCTGATCACAAGTCTCTTTTGTTTCTTCTTCTTTTTTTTCTCTTTTTTTTTAACAAGAACTATCTCTCTTTTTTTTTATATATATCTTTTGAGACAAACACAGCACAGCTGTCAACTAAGGGGTGCAGCAAAGACAAAATAGAGGGGTGGCGCATCACAAAGAATACGAATTATTGGTGGAAAGGATGAAAATTTGTGGCGGGTAAAAAGAAAACAAGGGTGGGATGGGTGGGTTTTTTTTATATATATTCAGCAAGCAATTGACGATCAGATCAAGGGTGATAATTAGAACGATATGGAAAAGAAATTTTTCAGCAACTAGACAAGTCTCAACGGATTGAAAACTCGATAATGCAAACCACAAATCAGGCACAAATGAGAGGCTGTAGGTTTTCTATTTGGTTTTGTTTGGACTGTAGGTATATAAAAATCTATCCTACCAAAGACAAGAATGATCCTACCGAGTCAACAGAGGCTCTGATATCAGATGATGTGCACACGCCTAGGCAGCGCGTGTGGCAGATGATATCAGATGAGTTGCGTTCTTTCATGTTCTTGCTTTTGTTCTTCGATTCGTAGGCTGGGATTATCCTTTTAGGCGAGGTCTATCGTGTGTGCACGGTTGATAACCAAAGAAGAAGTGATGCTGCGATTGCAGAGCTCGAATCATGTTGATTTGAGGATAGATCGATTGTGTGTCGCATCCTCACTAAATCAAGAGTTACCACGACCAGACGAAAGATCAGGAACCACACATTGTTCTTCCATGAGATAAGACCATCCCATCTCTTCATAAAGAGGCCCAAGGCTGATTGAGAGACCCCCTTCAATCGTCAATCAAATATGTCATTACTTTTATCCCTTTTACCCTATCTCTCTCTTCCAAACCCCATTGTGCGCAGTTTACATGATTACAATGTATTAGACAGGGACTAAAAAAGGATCTTCTAAGGTAATGATAGGATAAGGATTGTTGGAAGATGTACGAGCAGAAAAACTAGTGACGGCCCTAAAAAATGTTATTTTATTAGATGCACGGGTCACTACAGCTTTTCCACAAGAAAGAATATCTGAATATGCATTTGCATTCACAGGTACAAAAAAAAAGAATGAAGTCAATAAATCGGCAACAATTGAGCTACACGACCGCTCCCATATAACCAGCAGAAAAGGTAATAATAACAATAAGATCCAGATGGGCATAACTCATGTGATCAGGTGAACGTTGGACACAACTGAAGATCAGAAAGTTTGCATAAGAGCTAAACTATAACAAAAGAAACCCAAGTCTTTTTGGTGGCAGCTGAGACCTTTAAATAGGGTGGAGGACGACCAGTGGGTGCTGGGGTCATCCTCAAACCCTAGGACGCGCTCCTAATGGGCTCAACTTGATACACGGGCCATCGGCCCAAGTTGGAGTGATGCAGCACCTTCTGAATTAGAACGACAATTGCCGCTGACTCGGATGTGATATGAAGGTAAGGCTAGATCCATTTGAAAGTAGACTTGATGTGCTTTTCAAAATGTACTTAAACACCCAAATTGGATTCCATATGAAGTCATGGCTTTTGTTGCAAGTTTGTACTGTCTTGCAGTTCGAATCCTCCATGTGTGAATATTTCCATTGATGTCCTCATCAGAGGATATGATGTCCACATCAATGAGTGGAAGCAAAACCAAAAGAGTCCAACTTAAAAAGAGGTTTCAGCAATCTTTACCGATGACTTCAAGGTTAGATCGGAGCCTGTAGTACTGGAAAGTTTGGTTCTAGGCTGGATGGTCCAACAGGGGGTTCTCTGGAGTGACCCCAGACACTTCGGTATCAAAAAAGCCAGAGGGTCTGCACTACAGTGTGTAGTAAAAAATATGAAAACCCAGTCAAGCAATCTCTAAAATCATGAAATTTGGGCCATAGCTTCCTCAGAACATCATGAACCTCTTACAACAAGAATCACCCAAAAAGATCAAGAAATGAGAGAGATATTCAGTGTTTGGTGGAAGACCTAGGCTTTGAGCGAAACTGGGAAATCGATGGAATGAAGGTGCTCAAGCCATGGAATCGAGCGACGATCAATATGGAAAGGTTCTAACACATACAAGAAACACAAAACCCCAAGAAATCTGCCCAAAATCTACCAAATTCAAGATTCCAAGAAAACTTCAAAAGACTCAAAAAGGCCAATGGGGGTGAACAAGAAAATTATTCAACATGAACTTGTTTCATTGATCAAAAGGTTTAGGTACAATAAAAAATTTGGCTCGAAAGTATCCTCTGTAAGGATAACGCTACTAAGACTTTTAAACTCTTCTTACTTCCTAGCTGTCCAACAAGCAACTCCTAGCAAGAGAAAGAATAAGCTAGACCACAAACAAGCTAGGGAGCAACTAGGCACAAAAAGGACAAAAAAGAACAGCCTATCAAGCTAGCAGGCAAGGCAAATGGCACGGTAGCCACCAAGAGGAACCACTAAGCAACCAACCACACTCCTCACAATAAGGTAAATGCAGAAAGTAAAGAGAAGACAGGAAGAGATGCTCAGCGATTTTTCTCGAGATCTCAGAAGGACGGCGCCTTCCTCTACCCTCTTAGTGTCCCTTTGAGCAGGGGACTTGAAGTCGCTTACAATCTTGATGTCATCTTTAACAACACTTTAGAAGCTTGGAAAACGATACCTAACCGATATAGGCTGCCATAGACCAAGAGTAACAAGACTAAGACACTCCTCTAAGCTTCACAAGCTCTAGGAATGTATTGATGCTCTTTGCTACTGTTCACTAGCATTAAAGATCTCTCAAGATGCTTTTTTGTGCTCTCATTGGTGACCTTTTGGCTTCACAAGTGATCTCTAAACTTCTATGGCCAAAAGTAACCTCCCCAACAGCTCTCCCAATAGTTTATATAGGCCCCAAGCCTCAAAATGCCCATTGAGAGCTGTTGCCAAAAAGTTGACTGCTTTTTCCAGTCACCAGACTACCTGGTGACTAGGACCATCAGACTGTTCGGTCACAACTTGTCTTCGACAGGTAGAAAACATCCTATCTCGAATCCTCTCCATATGACACCGGATTGTCCGATGCATATCTTCACTAGACTGTCTGGTGACTATTACTTTTGGACTTTCAGAGACACCTCTTCTGGACTTCATCTTTAGGATCACCGAACGGTCCGGTCACTGACCTTCCAAACTGTCCGATGACTTTTTCACTTTACGTCTGATGACTCATCGGACTGTCCTATGACATTATTGTACTGTTCGATGGCTTCTGTTGATCTGCCTCCAGAAAACTGTCTCTTTGGACTTCTGTCTTCATCCATCACAGTAGAATTTACATAATTGTAGAGAGATTTGGTGCGCTCTTCATATCGATATGGCCTAGTCTACGGAAGACTCAAGAGTTAACTTTGTTCGGGCCACCACAGAGATGTAGTACCCCACGTCCAAGGAGTGGGTGGATCGTATAAGCTCGTAACAGGAGTACGATTGGGGAAGAGTTCCTGTCGCACAAGAACCCTAGCACGCATATCTAGTGTGTGTATCGTAACTTGTTGAATCTCTTAGCCCGTCGTCTAAGGTCCTCGGTTACCCTATTATATAGGGCTCGAACCAAGGTTACAAGGCTTGGCGCCTACGAAATTGGATAGCTCCCTGATGGGTGGGGCCACTATCTTCTACGGAGGTGATCCTGTGGCACCCGCTGACGCCGAAGCAGCTTATCGGTGTCCTTCGATCATCCTTTGTCCATCGTAGGGGGACAAAATCTACTTTGCTGTTTAGGATTACTACCTGTTGGATTGCCTTTCTCTTTTACTGGCTTGCTTTACCTCCCGTGAGGTTGCTTTACCTTTTGTTGTACAGTGTCAAAAATCTCTTCGCTTGTCAAGGGCGGGTATTGAGACAGTCACCGACGCTGGAGTCGGACGCATAAGGCTATTCCCATCCGTTGCCGTGGATAGGTCCCACTATCAGTCAGGCCTGACCTTCGAATGGCGGGGCCAAGTCTTCGAGTAATCTCAACCCTTAAGGGGTTGGGTTTTTACGTGGCTGTCTTTGGTGAGTCGTTACATTTTAGCCATGGGCCTAAGTACTTCGTTGGCCTTTCGCATAATCTTGGGGTAGCAGGTACCTCGGGTATATGATCCCGACTGTAGCCCCCAAGCCCTGCACTGTTTGCAATCTCCGTTGAGGTGACGCTAGGCTGATCCTTGATAGCCTTCGATGCTTGATCCTATAGGCGCGCTCAAGGGCGCCCGTAGGACGTCGCCCCCGGGTGATCCCAAGAGTCAGTTGGGTTTGATCCTTCGTTCGTTTGTTGGTCTTCAGTCGTTGATCCTACGGGTGTGTGCACCTCTAGGGCATATCCCTCGAGGCCCCGAGAGATTCGAAGGGGCTGTCGGTGTATAAAACTCCATTCTTCATTCGAGAAATCCTATGGGGGCGCACGACCGCACCCGTAGGGTGTAGCCCTCGAGCCCCCGAGCGATCCAAAAGGGTCGGTCGGGGGTTTAGTCTTCAAAACAGGTTTCTCGGACCTTTGTCGTCAGTTGGGACCAATTTTCCGTATTGGTCGGAATCAGTCGAGGCCAATTTTCATTTTTGGTCATGTTTCAAGTGGGATGTCTAGATTGAACTGGTCGAACCGGTCGTGTCTCATGATGGGCAAAGCGCTTGGGACGGACCAAACAGATTGGTTAGATTTCGTGATCAGCACATGCGGGTAGGGGTCAGGCCGTGCGGTTCGGCAGTCGACCCTTGCCCCAACATTGGGGTCCCGGTCCCACGGCATCCACGTGGCGCATGGGCGATGGGTCTCGAGAGTGGATGATGAGGACCTCCTCGTTGGATACACACGATGCTCCTCCAGCTACCATAGATAGTCCAATCACAAGAGCTGGTGCACGATAATTGAATTTTGAGGTGAGCTCGGTCCTAAACACAAGTCTTTCTTCATTTGAGAATAGATTGCTACCTAATAATATTATCTTGATTAGGAACCTTGAAGAGGATCAAGGGAAGCATGAAGAAAGACCTGAAGATGCTCCAGACCAGCAAGACACGTTGAACCCCGGAGGAGATTCAATCCAATTCGGAGTTGAGTTGTCCTCGGGTTCCAGGGAGCAGTCCACACTAAAACGGACGCTCAGGTCGCATATGGGAGCCATTTTGGACATTCTAGATATGATTGGAAAGACAAGAAGATAACCTTTTCAACGGTACTGGTCTCATCTCTTAACTCAACCGGAATCAGCGGGAATCATTAAAACAAGAGGGCGTCCAGAAACTTGCCGGGTGCTGCGACACTATCTTTTGGCCTTTGGGCCTTGTATCTTTTCTAGGCCCATTAGTATTAGGGTGTGCCCCTAAGGTCGACCTAAACTCTATAAATTCAGTAGCTGCCATCATTAGAGATTGGTTTTGACTAGTTTTCTCCTGTTTCCTAACAGTTTCGCCGTTTGACGGCTTGTTGGTTATCCAACTTCGTGATTCAATCCAGATTTCGCAAGTTAGTAGCATTCTTCCTTGTTTTTGCTTGTGTTCTTCGATTTGTAGCCAGGGATTAGTCTTCTTGACGAGGTAAATTGTGTGTGCACGGTTGATAACCAAAAGAGAAGTGGTGCTGCGATTGCCGGGTTTGAATCGTGTTGATTTGAGGTCGGATCGATTGTGTGTCGCATCTCCGCTAAATCGAGAGTTATCACGACCTGACGGAAGATCCATGTGGCACCCGGCGGGCAATTTTGGGGTAGGCACGCGCGTGCAGCGCGTCAGACGTCACCTCAATCAACAAAGGCAACGAGAGTTTGCTTCGGGCCCACCCGTCTGTGGGTGCGGTGCAGAGATCGTGGGTGCCCATAGTTTGGGCGGCCATCATGATGCGGATTAACATTGCGCCGCGCCATGTCGTATTGTGGCCCAAGGATCATGGGTGTGGAACCGTTCGTCTCCTTCCGATATAAAGCGGGAGAGCGGGTTTTAAAATCCACTCCGCTTGTTGCATTGCTATAAGGATCAAGGACACCGAGAAGAGGGGTTGAATCGGTAGACTTATAGCACTAATTTCGCTACAAACTTAAACTATAAGACTCGATCACAATGGAAGCAAAGCTAAACAATTCTAGTATGCCAAGACTCCTAACAAGGCTAGTGGAATAAGAATAACGACAAGCAAGCACTGGCACGATAACCACCAAGAGGAATCAAAGAACAACGTATCACACTACTCAAATGGTAAGTAAATGCGGTAAGTAGGCGGCTTCCCCTAATCCTCATTGAACCACTCCCGTCAGAGTCTTAGTTCCTCTCGTCGTTCCTGAAACGCTGCTGACAAGGGTACACTTCACTCTAAGAGTGAAAACACTGGTGGCTCGGCTGTCGCACACAATACCCAAGTGCTAGAGCAAGCCTCCAAGGCTCAACCGCTCTCTCTTGGTGCCCCTTTCGAGTGGGAGACCCAGAACCGCGTATAAACTTGAGGTCGTCTTCCACAATCTCCTCGAAAGGTCGATCATTGACTCCTAACCGGTCTAAGCTGCCCACACCAGGAGTAATAGGCAAAGATCACTCCACTCTAAGCCCTACGAGCTCTAAAAGTGTATGAATGCTCCCTCTCATTCTCCAACTAGCACCAAAGATCTCTAATCTTGCAATGTGCTCTCTTGGCGGTGTCTCTTGGCCTCTCACAAGTTTGCTCTAGCTTCTCAGACCGCAGGCACGAGAAAACGTCCCCCTCCACGGTTTAAATAGGCTCCAAGCCTAGAAACAACTATTGGGACATCATGTCATAAAACTGTATGCTTTATGTAATCACCGGATTGTCTAGTGACTAAGCCACCCGACTATCTGGTGACCCTTCTTCCTCCTCGACCAGGAAAACATCCACTATGGAACCCACCGGACTGTTCGGTGACTTTCACTTTTGGACACCCAGAGACATCTTCTCTGGAGTTCGGCTTCGACCTCACTGGGCTATCTGGTGACTGCCACTCTGCAGCAACTCTAGAGAGCACCTCTCTCTGGACTCCAAAGTCCTAGCTCACCGGACTGTTCAGTGACCTCACCGTACCGTCCGATGAATCTGTCTTCGACTGAATCTGATCTTCGGTCTTCGTTTCACTTCCTCTGCCATCTTTAGTGCTTTCTGAGGATCTAAGAATTATTCACACCCTATAAAACTTGTATGACAAGAGACAAATGACCTCACCCCCTTAATAGTAATGACGTTCCTATAGACTCTATAGCTAGTCTTTAGCCTTGGTCCTCCGACCCTGAAAAACTCCTCTTCTAGGGTTCGTCCTTGTCATCCACCGAGGAAGCCCACCATGTTGATGTAAAATTAGCAGGGTGGTACCTACAATCATAACCATTACCTATGGTGTCCACTCAATCACCAAAATCAATTCATACCTTTTAGTAGACTTCAAAAGTCATAAAACTAACAATCTCTCTCTTTTTGGTGATTGATGACAACCATAGTACTCACAAATAGCTCAAACGAGATGAAACAAGATAGAGATTAAAATGCATCTCAAAAGAACACTTACCCCTTTACCTTGATGACCCCTCAGAAAAATTTTGTTAGAGTTTCCCTCCTTTGTCATGGGTAGAAAGCATCACTCTACTCTGGTTCTCCTCCTGTTTGGTAGCTCTGTCTCCCCTTTTGTCATCTAATCAATAAAAATATGGCACCGAGGAAGCATATAGAGAGGGAGAACGCTGGTTTGACAAAAAAGATGCACAGAGTATAGAACAGGAGAGCCATGTGCACAAAAGAATCTGCAAAACAGATAAAGCACTAGGAACTATACACAAAAAACCATGGGGTTAGATCAAAATCGAGTGCATTCCAATGAGCTAAAAGAGTCGAATGAAACACAAGCTCATCAAAATAACACAAAGAACAATAAAATCTGCCAAATAAAAAACCAGAGCCCTAACTATCCATCCACTACCTCTCCCAAGACAGCTAGCCCTCAAGACGATACACCTCATGTCTCTCACCCAACTCCTAAGAAGATTTAGTCTTGAGTGGCTGAAGAGCTGAGTGCAGTGATGGTCGGAGGCTGCTCATCTGAAGGCGGAACTGCTGTTGACTGATCCTCTCCTGGCTGCTCAACATCGTCGAAAGCACTCAAGCTTGAAGAAGACGTCGGGGATGGCTCCTTGCCCTCAACAGAAACTGGCTGATCAGCACTGGCAAGGGCCTGTGCTACCTCCTATCGTGAGTATCCGGCCTCAACCAACATCTCTACATCTGAAGCTTTGAGCTACTCAGCTGTGGTGGCTACTAGATCTGTCTCTAAAGCCTCTTGCAGTGGCTCTGTCAAAACTGACACAACAGTGGTAGCCTCGAAAGAAAGAACTCTCGGAGCAAGCGGAGAACTACCCACTGCCGTCCTTGACTCCAATACTGGCACTGACACTCTCAGCTCAGCTGAAGCAAATAAGAAACACATGGATTATGAGAAAATTGGAGAGAACTGAGAAGTAGTAACTAGAACACTGACCCCTCCAGTAGTCATAGCTACGCTGGCTGCCCCAAAAGGTACAAACAGTTAAAGCGAGGCTGAGAGCAGTGTAGAGAATGTGGACAGCTACTGCTGCTAACTCTGACTCTGCAACTCAGCTGTGAAGGCTGACACTGAAGAATACTGAGGCTGAGGTGCAGTAGACTAGAGCTGTGAAGGCAGGGGATCCGGTAGCGTAGTCATCGGAAACGCAGGTAGCGGTGGCATACCGATCGCCTGGAGATAAGATACGATAGCTCTGAATCTGGTAGACATGTAAGAAATAGCTGATGCCATCTCCAACTGAGTGGGCAGCGACCTCTCATGGAACTCTCTATCCTGCCGTCTCCTCTCCTCTGCTAGCTCCCTCTCCATCCGAAGCCGCTCCACAATCTGGAGGCGCTCAAGTCGGATCCTCTCCTCGAACTAGGCCCTCTCTAGACGTATCTGCTCATCCTGCTCCTCTTGATACCTCCTCTGCTTAGCTCGCTCTGCCTGAATAGGATCCAACCTTGCAGCTAATGTAGGGTCTAGTATGGCTCGAGAGATCGGAGTCTCGGCCTGACATGGAGCCTCAGTGCTCCCAGCACTCGGCTGTGCTCCCACCGGAGCCTCTGCTCAACCTCCTCCGGGACTGTGGTCCCTCCTCCAAGGGTGCTCTATGATGTGTACGTGGTTCCCGATCTTTCATCAGATCGTGATAACTCACGATTTGGTGAAGATGTGACACACAATTGATCCGGCCTCAAATCAACACGATCTGGTTATCAAATGCGCACACACGACCAACCTCGCCAATCCCAGCCTGCGAATCGAATAACACAAGCAAGAACAAGGAAGAACGCAATTTAATTGAGAAATCTGAATTGAATCACGAAGTTGGAAAACCAACGAACTGTCAAATAGTGTAACTGTTTCATAACAAAGGAAACCTAATCAAAACCTATCTCTAATGATGGCGGCTACTAATTATATAGAGTTTAGAATGACCTTAGTGGCAAACTCTAATACTAATCGGCCAAAGAAAAGGCCAAAAGATAGTGTCGCAGCTATCGGGGCAGTTTTTGGATGTCATCTTGTTTTAATATTTCTTGATGATTCTTGTCGAATTTTGAGAGAAGACTAGTGCCGTTGGAAAGGATATCTTGTTAGCTTTCCAACCATATCTAGAACGTCTAAAACGGAGCTCGTATGAGACCGGGGTATCTGTTTTAGTGTAGGCTGCTCCTAAAGTCCGAGTTAGTCTCGAATCCGAGTTGTTTGGATCTCCTTCAGGGTCGAACGTGCGGTACTGATCTTGAGCATGTCTAAGTAGTTCTTCATGCTTTACTTGACTCTTTTCAATGTTTCTAATCATGATAAAGTTATTAGGTAGCAATCTATTCTCAAAGGAAGAAAGACATGTGTTTAGAAACGAGCTCACCTCTAATCTCTATTGTCGTGCATGAGTATCATCAATACTAATTTGAGTTCTTTTGTGTGTATCTAAAGGAGTGATGTTCATCATTCTTCCCTTCTTGTCTTGGAGTCGTCCTCGACTCAAGTTCATTGTCAGGACCTCGACTCCATCATGCCCTGCAACCTGCATGAAAAGGTGGACGCCACGAGGGTATTTGAATGCAATCACTTGGTGGCTCAAAGATCAATCTAATCTCATTATTCTCCCCTTCTTGATGGAAAGCCATCCTCGGCTTGCTCCCTTGGTTATCATGATACTTCTGCAAATGGTTAGTAACAGAAGCGCACAAATAGCTAGAAAGATCACAAGATGCAAACAAGGCATTGTTGCACACTAAAGCATCATATGGAGTATTTTTATCATAAAAATCAGCAAGATCAACTTTTTGTCAAAATATATTTTTAAAATAATCCACACGATCAGCATCATTATCATTCATATGAGAAGCTATAAAGTGTGTTGTCTATGAAAAACTAGATAAACATGACATGGCATGATATTTTATATATCCATCATCTAGTTTATCATTTCTTTTCTTCATGTAACAGGATTTCAAATTTGAGCAAATATAAACTCTATGCACCATAAAGACACCTCTAGAATCATAATTGCCTATAACATAAAATTTGGTTCTAGTTATCCAAGGCAATTCAGGTTTTAAAAATATCATCAGCTCTACTGTAGCAAGGTCACAAAAAGAATCATATTCAATATAACCCACAATGTTTGGAGAAGACAACAATTTCAGCTCATCATTTTTACATGTAATGGGTGTGAAATGTTTAATTTCAACACTAGTGAATGGATAAAAATTAGGAGTGTCGAATTTATTCACTTCTTATTGAACAGGAAGAATAGAAATATCTGCACACAACCTTTTCTTATCACAAGAACTAGTGGGCAACACAAACATCGATAAAGATAAATAGATAAAAAGTGATACTAGCGGTTGCTTTACAAAAGTAGGATAGGGTGGAGGATGACCAGGGAGTGCTGGGGTCGTCCTCAAACCCTAGGAGGCACCCCTAATGGTCTCAACTTGATACATGGGCCATTGGACAAAGTTGGGGTGATGCAGCACCTTCTGAATTGGAACGACAATTGCCATTGACTCGAATGTGATATGAAGGTGAGGCTGGCTCTATTCGAAAGTAGACTTGATGAGCTTTCCAGAATGTAATTAAACACCCAAAGTGGATTCCATATGAAGTCGTGGCTTTTGTTACAAGTTTATACTGTTTTACAGTCCGAATCCTCCTTTCATTGACGTCTTCATCGGAGTATATGATGTCCACATCATCCTTACCCACTTGAATTAAAGTCGTCCTCAACTCAAGCACAGATTCAAAATCAGCTATGCCACCGTGCCTTGTAGAAATCTCAAAAGATGAAGGGCACGGGGTTATGTATGTGATCTCGTCAGGAGATGTGGATATATGAAGCGTGGATCTGGTTGTGATCGAAATATGGGTGGGTGGGATAAATTTTCAATGAAAAAAAATTAACAGATGTGACACGATAATAGATCTGAACACGATGTGGATGAACGATGAAGAAAAACACTTGGATACAAAAAGATCATGAAATCCAACAACCAAGAATATAAATTAAGGACACAAACTCAACACTACGGACTCTGAAATAAAATTATGTAAATGCTAAACACGGCTTGGACAGGGGAACACCTAGCGATCTACTAATTTTTTTTATGTTGCGGCTTTTCTATGGACGTTAGGATGAATACCAAATAAACAATGATAGATGTGAACCTAACGGTATACCTGAAGCTCTGATTACCACTTGATGTGTACATGGTCCCCAATCTTCTGTCAGGTCATGATAACTCTCAATTTGGTGGAGATGCGACACACCATCGATCCGGCCTCAAATCAACACGATTCGAACCCCGCAATCGCAGCACCACTTCTCCTCTGGTTATCAACCGTGTGCTCAAGATTGACCTCGCCAAGAAGACTAATGTCTGCCTGCGAATCAAAGAACACAAGAAAGAACAAGGTAGAATGCTACTCACTTGCGAAATCTTGATTGAATCACGAAATTTGACAGAACTTGAGTGCCCGATCATTCGGTGAGGTGATAATTATCGATTTGGTGGAGTCGACCCTCACTATCTGACTACAAACGAACAGGTCGTGTGTGCCTTAGCAATTGCAAAACCAACTCCGAATGGTTATTGACCTCCCCGAAACAGCAAGGTCAACCTGATCATGAGATCAATTCCTGCAAGTAATCGAAGAACAAGATGTGGCAAACCAAAAATCTCTTCAAATGTGGGGTTCTCAAATGGCTGTCTAACAGGTGGTCGTTGGACACAACTGAATATCAGAAAAGTTTACAAAGAGCTAAACTATAACAAAAGAAACCCAAGTGTTCCTGATGGCAGCTGGGACCTTTAAATAGGGTAGAGGACGACCAAGGGGTGCTGGGGTCGTCCTCAGACCCTAGGACGCGCCTCTAATGGGCTCAACTTGATACATGGGCCAACGGCTCAAGTTGAAGTGACGCAGCACCTTCTGTATAAAAATGACGATTAGCGCTGACTCCGACATGATATGAAGGTGAGGTTGGATCCATTTGAAAGTAGACTTTGTGAGCTTTCTAGAATGTACTTAAACACCCAAATTGGATTCTATATGAAGTCGTGGCTTTCATTGCAAGTTTGTACTGTTTTGCAGTCCGAATCCACCATGTGTGAATAATTTCATTGAAGTCCTCATCAAAGGATATGATGTCCACATCATCCTCATCCACTTTAATTAGAGTCGTCCTCGACTCAATTTTAGATTGCAAAAGCACGACTCCAATATGCCCTCCTGAAATTATGAAAGATGGAGGCCACGGGGGTATGTATGTGATCTCATCATCCTCTCCCACTTGATTTGGAGTCGTCCTCGACTTAAGCACATTTTTAAAACCAGCCATTCAACCGTGCCCTTTAGAAATTTCATAAGGTGGAGGCCACGGGGGTATATATGTGATCCCATCATCCTCCCCTGATTCATTTAGAGTCATCCTCAACTCGAGTTCAGATTTAAGAACCGCCACTCTACTGTGCCCTTCGGAAATCATAAAAGGTGGCAGCCATGGGGGTATTCTGATGCGGTCAAGTGGCGCAGCAGGAACATATAAGATTTCATCATTCTCCCCTTCTTTATAGCAAGCCGTCATCGGCTTGATCCAGTGGTCCATAAAGTTGCTTGTGGTCAGATTGAGACGGATGATGAGCAGAACGTCAGGCCCCAACAATACGTTCTCCTGTGTCCTGAGCTGCTCCTATTGATAGAAAATAAAACTAAAGAAACTTTGCAATCCATTGTTAGTGTTAGTGCACGTCATTGTTTGATTCTGATTGTGTATTTCAAAACTGTGTTTCAGATTAGAGCATATGATGACTTTAGACACTAAGAAATCTCCAATCTCATCATATTTGCCAATTGCACGAAAAACACAGTAGCTCAAACATTGCAAACTACAATTTTGAAATAATTTCTTCTCCAAATAACTCAAGTTATGAGGAACATCAAATTCAATATAACCTATAGTTGTTAAAGAAGATCTGAGCTTAAACTTTTTCTCATTCATATCAGTGCAATGAAAAGGCCTATCCTCAACAGGTGTAGACTCAACTGCAAAATTTTGAACACCCTGCACTAGTTGTGTTTTTGGGATGAACGAAACTTGTTCACACAACTTAACACAATCATAGGACAAACGTGCATTACGAAATAAAGCATAACTCATGGGAGGCTCAACTAAGCTTTGCAAAACATTATGATGAAGATTGGGCAATTGCAGTTCAGCACAACCAGCTTGAGAGGATCGAGATGTGGTGAGAGACTCACAGTGTGTTGCATTTTTGTTACTCTCTTGGAATATAGTAGGCGTCACACAAGCATCATTATCCACTGTTGCAGCTACTAGCTCAACGTCTTCTTCAGTTTTATTCTCACTCTCCTGCACGATGTTAGGCATAGGACAAAAAAATAGAAGAGTGCTCTGTATCACACAACTTCTCTTTATCACATTCTTCTTGTGACAAAGGCATATCAGCAATACATTCGATGAATCTGTGACGGTGATTATTCATGCTTGAATCTTTACATGATAAAAGTTGATTTTCAGCATTACAAGCAAGCAAAAACAAGTGAGAGATTGAGCTGTAAGTTTGACAAATGAGCAACATTTGAATTTCAAAATTGAGACCTTTCATAAACCTCCTCATTGTATCTTTCTGGCATTCATCTAAGCTACCAAACATGGCACAAATCTTAATGTCATGAAAATATTCTTCAACAGTCATACTATCTTGCTTCAAGTTGTCTAATTTGACATGCAAATAATCAGCATAAAATGCAGGAATAAAAATATCTCTAAAATGACATTTGAAGTCTTTCCAAGATGCTGGAACTTTATTGTGCCTACAAATATATTTCCATTCAAGCAACGCACTTTCAGTCAAAACACTTGAGGCAATGTAAATCATTTTCTTTTCAGACAAGTCATGTGCAGTAAATTCTTTATCTACATTCAGTTCCCAATCAATGTATGCATGAGGATCTAATTTTCCAGCAAAAGAAGGTATTGACGAACTAATGACTTGCAAAATATCATCATTTACCTCATGTTAAAGCATCTGCCCACCTTTGTGGGGATGTAAACCACCAGCTTCCTTTTTCTTTATTGTACCTATCATGGTTAGTAAACAGTAAAACAAATTGATAACGAGCTAGATTGTGTGCAACTCAGTTTCTCTCAAGCCTGCTCAATCAAGTTCTTGCATGTTCTTACCAAACCAGCAGAGGTGATTTGCAACTAAAGATGTCAACCAGCGAAGATTGGTGGAGCGATTGCCAGGGACACAAAACCTTTTTGCTGTAGTAATCTGTGGAGCTTGGATAGTTTTAATTTGTAGCAAGGATTAGCACAATCAAATCAGCAAATACAAAGTTGAATAAGTGTTCAACAACGGTATGGTACAGGTCCTAGGCTATACCCTGCTAGAGACGCGAGCCTAGACACAAAGATAGTCCAACAAATGATACAAAAGGCTCAGAACAGTAGCAACTAAAACACGCAGCACTTCTCTCTTTTTTTTCAATTCTTTGATTTTCTTTTTCTGCAACTTCTCTCTTTTTTTCCTTTTATTTTCTTTTCTTTTTCTCTGCCACTGTTTTTTTTGTGATGGAATGAAAATAGAGATAAACAAAAGTGCAGCTCGCAGATAGCAGATAGGATATCACAGATCTCTTTTGTGATTGCGACACCTTCGGGTGGTATTTTATGCCAAGTGTGAATCTGTTGGAGAGATAACATGGAGATCTTTCCAGGTTGTATAAAAATATGCCAAACAAACAACAGATCGCGGAGATATGGTTGTTTTCTTTCGCACCAAAATCTAGTAACTGAATCAGTTATTTGTAACAAACTTAGATCTGGATTGATTTCATCCTTCTATTGTAGATATGAGCTAGGAACGTGAGAAGAACTCGAAACTCTAATGGATTAAACGCAAAGACCAGCAACACGACACGATGATGCAACCACGAATTCAACAATGCAAATTACTGAAAATAGTGATGCACAAGCTCAAAGGGTATAGGACAGCGGAATGATTCAATGTTTTTTTTTATGGCTTTCATGTGGACAGTGGGAAAATGAATGAAATGATAAATGAGATGGGATAAATTTCACCGAGCAGCATTAGAAACTGATACCACTTAATAGGACTTGAGTGCCCGATCTTTCGGTGAGGTGATAACTATTGATTTCGTGGAGTCGACCCTCATGATCCGACTACAAAGGAACAGGTCGTGCGCGCCTTAGCAATCGTAGAACTAATTTTGAATGGTTATTGACCTCGTCGAAACAGCAAGATCAACCTGATCACGAAGATCAATTCCTGCAAGTAATCGAAGAACAAGCAACAACAAGATGTAGCAAACCAGAAATTGTTTCAAATGTGGGGTTCTTAAATGGCTGTCTAACAGGTGGTCGTTGGACACAACTGAAGATCAGAAAAGTTTGCAAAGAGCTAAACTATAACAAAAGAAAGCCCAAGTGTCCCTGGTGGCGGCTGGGACCTTTAAATAAGGTGTTGGACGACCAGGGGGTGCTGGGGTCGTCCTCAAACCCTAGGATGCTCCACTAATGGGCTCAACTTGATACATGGGCCAACAGCCTAAGTTGGGATGACGGAGCACCTTCTGTATAAAAATGATGATTCGTGCTGACTCCGACGTGATATGAAGGTGAGGTTGAATCCATTCGAAAGTAGACTTTGTGAGCTTTCCAGAATGTACTTAAACACCCAAATTGAATTCTATATGAAGTCGTGGCTTTCGTTGCAAGTTTATATTATCTTACAGTCCGAATCCACTATGTGTTAATAATTTATTGAAGTCCTCATCAGAAGATATGATGTCCACATCAAAGTTGGATAAACCAACAAGCCGTCAAATGGCGAAACTGTTTGGAAACAGGAGAAAACTAATCAAAACCTATCTCTCATGATGACGGTTACTAAATTTATAGTGTTTAGGTCGACCTTAGTGCAAACCCTAATACTAATGGGCGTAGAAAAGATACACGGCCCAAAGGCCAAAAGATAGTATCGCAGCACCCGGGTAGTTTCTAGACATCATATTGTTTTAATGATTTCCTCTGATTTCTGTCGAATTTGGTGATGAGGTCAGTTCTGTTGGAAAGATTATCTTGTTATCGTTCCACCCATATCTAGAACATTCAAAACGGAGCTCGTATAAGAGTGGGGCATCTATTTTAATGCAGGCTGCACCAGGAGCCCGAGTCAGACTCGAAGCCGAGTTGTTTGGATCTCCCCCGGGATCGAACGTGCGGTTCTGATATTGAGCATCTCCAAGTCCATCATGCTTTGTTTGACTCTCTCCGATATTCCTAATCATATTAAAGTTAATAGGTAGCAATCTATTCTCAAAGGACGGAAGACATGTGTTTTGGAACGAGCTCACCTCTAATCTCAACTGTTGTGGGTGAGTGTCATCAATGCTACTTTGAGGACTCTTATGTGTATCTAAAGGAGTGATGTCCTTATCAGAAAATACCTGGATGCAAAAAGATCACAAAATCTAGCAACCAAAACACAACTAAGGACACAAATTTAACATTACGAACTCTGAAATAAAATTATGCAAAGGCTAAACAAGGCTTTGACAAGAGAACACCTAATGATCTACTATTTTTTTTGTTGCGGCTTTTCTTGGACGATAGGATGAATGCAAAATTGACAAAGATAGATGTGAACCTGACGGTATACCTGAAGCTCTGATTACCACTTGATGTCTACGTGGTTCCCGATCTTCTGTCAGGTCGTGGTAATTGTCGATTTGGTGCATATGTGACACACAATTGATCTAACCTTAAATCAACACGATTCAAACTTTGCAATCGCAGCACCACTTCTCCTCTAGTTATCAACAGTGCACACATGATTGACCTCACCAAGAAGTCTATCCTAGCCTACGAATCGAAGAACACAAGCAAGAACAAGGAAGAACGCAACTCAATTGTGAAATTTGAATTAAATCACAAAGTTGAAAAACCAACAAACTGTTTGAACACAGATGAAAACTAATCAAAACCCTATCCCTAATGATGCGACTACTTTTAATAGAGGTTAGGACGTCTTTATAAGGAAACCCTAATATTAATGGGTCTAAAAAAGAAACACGGTCCAAGAGCCAATAACAGCACCCTAACAAATTCTAGACGTCATATTGTGTGCTCCATTAATACTCATTTGAGGAGTGTTGTGTGTATCTAAATGAGTGATGTTTTCATCAGTGTGCTCCCACTCCAACGCCACGACCGGCACATGGGGAGTGCACTAGCCCCGCCGACACCACTGGTGATCGGAGAGGAGTGGCTAAGTGCTGAGGTCGACACCCGGGTGACACGTATGCTAGAGGGCAACATGCTCGGGAAGCTCTCCAGCGGTTCAGCGCCGTTGTCTGCATCTCTAGGGGTGAGTTGTTCTTTTTGGCGATCTTCTTGGTCGGCTTTCGTAGCATAGTTGTAGTGAGTATTAGATTGAGCCAACCGTTGCTGGTGTCGTTGTAGGTGGCGCATCTTATTCATCCGCTCCAGCATCGTTCCTAGTGCGGGCGGGGTCATCTTGTTCGTCTGTTGTGGTGGCACCGTCGGTGGAGGGTCGAGGGCGTTGGTGTCAGCACGGGCACCCCGTGGAAGAGGTTGAGGAGGTCCGCCGGTTGGTAGAAGCTGGGGGGACGGGCCTAGCTGGTGTTCGGTTCGGCTTTTCAGCTGACCCGGGCAGAAGTGGGCGCGTTAACGGCGCAAGTGATTTTGTCCAAGGAGTTGGACGTCGCCGTGGACAACGGGTCGAAGATCGAGTCCGATGGTGCCACAAGCTCTCCAGCGAGGAGGGCGAGGGTCCACGATTCGAGCGTCATCCTAGTCTCCAACCCCATCGTCCCCCTAGTGCTGCCCACGGTCCAAGTGGCAGCGGCGGCCGACGTGCCGGCCCCTGAAGAAGTTTGGCAGCCTCCTCCCTCAGGCGGTGATGCGGAGGGTCGATAGGAGGCTGCTGCTGAGGAAGCACCTCAACCTTCCTCGACTGCGGGGGGCCGAGGGGGATGATGTTCTGGCTGTAGGGGAAGGTGGTCCAATGCCGACTTGGGTCGGATGTGGTGGACACCCCGTCTGGTAAAGTCGTGGTGCAGGCCCTGGGCTGCCACGGTGACCAGGTGTGCGGGGTCCGAAAGATCGTTTATGCGATTGGTTTGTCTCTTAGCAGATTGCTAGACTAACTAGACAAGTGCCAAGATATTCCCGAGGGTTCCGCTCTGCATGAAGATCGGGTAATTCGTAATTGATTTAGGAGTTCCCTAATGCGAACCTTCGTCGTGCGCAACACTTCAATGTGCCGTTTGCAGGAGATCATCTTCTAGTCTCTGGGTCAGCACCCGAGCGACCCTGGGTTGCAGGCGGAGGTCGATGCCCTTCGTTGAGAGTTGGGCCAGGCTCGGGCTTGTCGGAACGCGTCAATGAGGGACGCCCTTTGTCTCCATCAGGAGATCAAGGCAGCGCGGGAGGAGGCCCAGTCGGCTCAGGAGGAGGCCCAGGCGGCCCAAGAGGTGCAGAGGAGGGTCTCCGCCAATCTTGCTACCGCCGTGCAGACCGCCTCTAGTAAGTTACCTGTTGTCTTGGTTTCTTTCTTGTTATCTTCATCTTTGGGAGCCGTGGATTGAGCTTGGTCGTTCTGCTCAGAGCTCCAGTAGCGGCTGAGCTGCACAATCGCGGAGGTGCAGGCTGCCATGGGTCGGCAATTCTCTGTCGAGGCGGGTCGGTAGAAAGCCTAGGTCGACCTCAAGATGGCTGAGGAGGACGGTGAGCGGGCTGTCCACCTTCGGGTCGCCACCGACCGTGTGGCAGTGGAGGATGAGGCTGCCAAACTCGCCACGGTGCTGCAGAGGTCTTTCGGTGAGGAGATGGCCTGTGTGCAGCAGGAGATGGCAGACACGCAAGCTACGGTTGAGGCCGTCAGTGAAGAGCGCGACGGTACGTACCTTTGGAGCACTTGGTTAAGTATAGTGCCGAGAGGACATCAGCTGCTGACTGCAGTCGCCTTGCCGCCGCGGTTCATGACTTTCGAAGCCTAAGGTTGGTTACCCGCCGCATGCTCTGGCAGCTCTTTGTCGGAGTGATCGAGGACGATGTCTCGGCGAAGTATGTCGAGCATGTGCTGAGGCAGCTTCTCGGGCTCATCGCCGCCACACTGGTCGGCGCCTTGGAGGATGGGAGCTCGCTGGCCCTGGCGCAGACCGTGACGCACTACCTGCCCCAAGCTCCGTTGGCTTCAGGTTTTCCTTATAATGCTTTTTGTCTGTAAATAAGAATTCTACACTTTGGCGTTATGAATGACCAAGTTTTCGATCCTCTTTTGTGCTCTCGTGAGTCTTTTGTACTTAACTTTTTTGCAATCTGTTGGGCGTTGATTAAGCGACTGGGTGGGGTATAGCTCGAAGAGTAGAGTGTCGGGATCGTACAGCCATGGAGCGTCACCAACTCCGATTCGTCAATCGTTGGCCGTGAGGAAAACTTAAACAAGAGCGCTCATAGTCCACTTCACACGTTGGAGGGTCACCCGCGAACTCAGCGCGGGTCGGGGAGTCAGGCCCAGAGGAAACGAAAAGAAGGCGCGGAGCCTTGGAATGAAAGACTAAGGCACGCAGCCTTAGAACAAAAAACTAAGGCACAGAGCCTAAGAGCGAAAGACAGAGGGGACACGGGTAGTAGCCCCTGGGCGGCGAAGGGTGGCCGGATCTGCTGCGTTTTGCCGTCCAAAACAGTAAGTAGAAGAACGAGAGGTGCACAAAAAACTTAGCTGATTTTATTATGTATAGAATCGACGCAGGTTCCCGATGTTCCAGGTACTGGCTAGCTCCCTGCTACTCTCAGTCGCCAACATGTAGGCGCTGGGCCTTAGAACTCACTTGATTCATATGGCCCCTCCCAGGGGAGACAACTCGTGATAGCCGGCCTTGAGCTTGATCCTCTTGAATACAAGATATCCTACGTCAAAGGCCCTTCCCTTGACACGATGAGCGTGTAGTCGTCGTAGAATCTGCTGATACTTGGCCGACCGTAGAATGGTGACGTCGCGTTCCCTGTTCGGCTGATCCAAGGCGTCCTACCGCGCCGCTTGTAACCTTTCCTTGTCGTAGGCTCAAACCCTCAGGGAGTCGTAGTTGAGGTCTGTCAGAAGCACGGCTTTCGCTCCAAATGTCATGAAGAAGGGGGTAAACCCCGTAGTTTTGTGCGAGTCATTCGTAGACCCCACATCACGAACGAGAGTTGCTGGACCCACCGTCCAGCTGCCTGCTTGATATAGTTGAACATTCGAGGTTTCAGGCCTTGGAGCACCATCCTGTTAGCACGCTCAACTTGACCGTTAATCCTCGGGTGGACCGCAGAGACGAAGTCGAGCCGGATGCGGTATTCCTCGCAAAATTCTTAGAACTACCGACCGATAAACTGCATGCCATTGTTGTTGTTGAAAGAGTGCGGGACCCTGAACCGGCATATGATGTTGTAGAAGAATTTGACTGCTCGGCTGGGGCTGATGCAAGGCACCAGTTTGGCCTCAATCCACTTGGTCAACTTGTCGACGGCGACAAAAAGGTGGGTGTAGCCCCCGGGCGCTTTTCTAAAAGGCCTAAGGATGTCGATCCCTCAGAATACAAAGGGCCACGTGATCAGGATCTTTGGAGCTCATGGGCCGGCAAGTGCATCTGCCAAGTATAGAATTGGCAGCCTTTGCTTGAACGGACGAGCTGCTTAGCGTCGAAGACCGCCATGGGCTAGTAGAATCCCTAGAGGAAAACTTTTACAACCAGACTCCTTGAGGCAACATGACCGTAAATGCCCTACTGGATATCGTTGTGTAGATGCAGACCTTTCGCTCGAGGGATGCGACGTTGGAGGATGCCACTGGTGCTTCTCTTGTAGAGTTTATTGTCAATGATGACGTAGGCTTTGGCTCGGCGGGAGATTCACTTGGCTTCGTTGGTGTCGGCTAGGAGAGTATCTTCTTGGACGAAGGTGAAGATATCTTGGGACCAGTCGGGGACGATGGCCATAACTTCCAGCCTTGAGGTAGGGGTCTGCTCGCCTACTGCTGCCTCGACCACGGGGTCAACAACATGATCTTTGAGCTTGACGGTCGGTTCGGAGAGGATTTCAATGAAGATGTCGTCAGCAATTGAATCTCGCCTTGAGGCCGTCATGGCTAGGGCATCGGTTGCTTTGTTGTCCCGGTGTAGAACATGATGGAGCTCGAGCCCGTTGAACTTGTCTTTGAGCTTGCGAAGTTCATTGCAGTAGGCCTCCAACTTCAGATCTTGGCAGCTTGATATCTTCATGACTTGACTAACAACAAACTCAGAGTCACCCTTGATGTAGAGCCATCGAACACCGAGGGTGACAGCCATTCGGAGGCCGTGGAGCAAGGCTTCTTACTTGGCAGCATTATCAGAGGCCCAGAATTGAATTTGCAGCACGTACCAGAACTTATCACCCTTTGGGGAAATTAGGTTGACGCAAGGCCTCGAGCCCTTCAGACTGAAAGAGCCATCGAAGAACATCGTCTAGTGCTCGAGGTCGGCAACAGTCGATGGCTCTTGAGCCTCCGTCCACTCGGCGATGAAGTCGGTGAGGGTCTGAGATTTGATGGCTTGGCGAGGTACATAGGTGATGTCATGGCCCATGAGCTCCATAGCCCACATGGTGATCTGTCCGACCGCATCCTTGCCGTTGATGATCTCCTCAAGTGGGAAGCTTGTCACCACCCAGATGGAGTGGCTGTCGAAGTAGTGGCACAACTTGTCACTGGTGATGACGATGGCGTAGAGTAGCTTCTCCACTTGGGTCTTGGCGTCGGCCAGCACCTCGCTAATGAAGTAAATGGGCTGTTTGACTTTCAGGGCCAGACCCTCCTCTAAACGCTCAACGACGAGGACGATGCTGACGGCCTTAGTTGTTGCAGCGATGTAGAGGAGCAGTGGTTCACTAGGGGTCAGCGAAGTCAAGACCGGCGGGGTTGACGGCGAAGTCTTGAGTTGCTCGAACGCTTCCTGAGCCTCGGCGGTCCAGGTGAAGCGGTCAAACTTGCGCAGGAGTCGATAGAACGGCATGGCCTGCTCGCAGAGTTGGGAGATGAAACGGCTGAGCGCCGCCAGGCACCCGGTAAGCTTCTGGACCCCCTTGACGTTGTTGATGAAGGTTGTGGATGGCAGTGATCTTCTCTGGGTTGGCCTTGATGCTACGCTTCGAGATGATGAATCAAAGCAGCTTGCCGGAGGGGACGCCGAAGACGCACTTCTGGGGGTTGAGCTTGACGTAGTGCCTTTAAGGGTTGGCAAATGTCTCCTCTAGATCCTCAATGAGGTTGGCAACTTGCCAAGTCTTGATGACGATGTTGTTGGCATAGACCTCCAGGGTTCAACCCAGCTAGTCATGGAAGCATTTATGCATGCAACGCTAATACGTGGCACTGGCATTCTTGAATCCGAACGGCATAGTGATGTAGCAAACAGAGCCAAACGGCGTGATGAAAGACGTGACCGGCTGGTCAGAGTCACGCATGGAAATCTGATGATACCCGGAGTATGCATCAAGAAAACTAAGTGTTTCACAGCTAGCGGTAGAGTCAATCACCTGATCTATATGCGGCAAAGGAAACAGATCTTTGGGCACGCTTTGTTGAGACTTGTGGAATCAAGCACATTCTCCATTTCCTATCCTTTTTTTGACCATTACAAGGTTGGCTAGCCACTCGGGGTGGTAGACCTATTGGATAAACTTAGCGTCTAGCAACTTGGCGATCTCTTCTCTGATGGCCCAACACTTCTTGTCATCGAAATGCCGGAGTCGTTGCTTCACCGGTCGGGACCAGAGAATGATGCTGAGGGAGTGCTCAATGACCTCCTTCGGGATGCTTGGCATATCAGAGGGTGCCCAGGCGAAGACGTCTCGATTCCAGATGAAGAAGTTGATGAGCGCGCTTTCCTATTTGTTTTAGAGCACCATCCTAACCCTGGCCTTCTTGGTCGGATCGGAGGGGTCGAAGACAATCTTATTGGAGTCATTGGCGGGTTCGAAGGACGTAGAAGTTGATGGTTTGGAGTCGAGGGTCGGCGGGCCGACCTCTTAGTCTTGCAGATCTCGTTGAGCTCGACCGACCCTGAGAGGGCGATGGCCAGCTCGAAGCTCTCCTACTCAAAAGCAAGCACGTGTTTGAAACAAAACGCCATGGTGATAACGCCCTTAGGCCCAGGCATCTTTAGCTTGAGATAGACGTAGTTGGGGACATCCATGAACTTGGCATAGCAGAGTCAGCCAAGGATGGCGTGGTATGTGCCGATGAAGTCCACGACCTCGAAGGTGAGCTTCTTGGTCCTGAAGTTGTCACAGTCACCAAAGGTAACTGGGAGGTTGATTTGCCCCAGGGGTATAGCACGAACCAAGGGTATGACTCTGTGGAAAGGAGCGTAGCTCGAACGGATGTTAGACTCTGAGAGCTTCATGGCTTTGAAGGTGTCGATGTAGCAGATGTTGAGGGCGCCGTCTGTGAACACCTTATAGAGGCACGTGATGCCGATGATGGGGTCGAGCACCAGAGCGAGACGCCTCGGCTGAAGCATGTGGTCGGGGTGGTCGGACCTGTCGAAGGTGATGGGTGCCTCCAACCACTTGAGGTAGGTCGGGACAGCGGGGTCGGTGATATTAACCTCCTTCCAGGTCTGCTTCTGGTGGTGCTGAGACTCATAGGCCACTGGCCCATCAAAGATCATGACGCAGTCCTCCGACTCGGAGAAGGCGGTATCGTTATTGCCCTCGGTGTCCTTCGCTGGAGGGTCGGGTCGTGGAGGCTGACGGGAGTTGGGATGAAAGTTACCTCTAAAGAATTGCTTCATTACGTAGCAGTCTTTGATCATGTGCTTGACGGGGGTTGAATGGTTGGTGCAGGGTTTGTTAACCAGCTTCTCAAAGTGGTTGTTGTGGTCAGCAGGTTTCTTTGCTTAGGGTCGGGGCTGTTGCTCGATGACGCCCGCGAACTCATCACTGCTTGCCTACTCTTCTTGGGCCTCTTGCAGCTTGTGCTGCCACCAGACCGGTCGTCGCTTCGGTCGAGAAGCCAGCTGGAGTGGTGGCCGGACATGTGGTCGGGCTTGGATTTCTCCTTGTCCTTGCCTCGATCCTAGTTGAAGTTGCTTGGACAGCCTCCTTCCTGGTGGCGAGGGTGGTGGCGATGTCAAGGAGGGCATGGGCTGTCTGAGGGTTTTTACACCCCAGCTTGTGGACGAGAGCCTTGAAGGTCATGCCACAAGTGAAAGGTGTTGATGACGTCAGCGTCACTCATGTTGGACAGCTCGTTGCGCTTGCCCAAAAAGCGCTGGATGTAATCTCAGAGTGATTCACATGACTTCTGCTTGCAATTATTCAGATCCTCGTTACCTGGCTGAGTGTAGGTCCCCTGAAAGTTGTTGATGAAGATGCGCTGGAGGTCGGACTAGTCGCGGATGTTGTCCTTGGGAAGGTGCTCGAGCCACCCTGGCCCAGTCGGATAGGAAGAGTGGCAGGTGCTGGATGGCGAACATGTCGTTCACACTTCCAGCTCTGCAGACGAGGCGATTGTCTTCGAGCCGGTGGGTCAGGTTGGTCTCACCGGAGTACTTGATGACGTTGGTGGGAGCAAGAAATCTTTGTGGAAACTTTGCTCTGCGGATCTGCGTCTCGAACGCCCGAGGCCCGACCTCGTTAGGACTCGGGCTCCGAGGGTGGTCATCGCTGTGCCGCCGGTCGCAATGGTCGAGAGTTGGTTTCCCGCCTGGACTCGGCGTAGAGCTCGCTCCAGGCCTGACTTCTGGCGTCGATGGTGTGACGTACATCGTAGTGCTGCCCGAGGCGCTAGCGAATAGATTTAGCCAGCGGTAGAGGGTCTCGTACCTTAGTCCGATCGTCACTGTCGCGGACCGGGCATCGTCAGATGGCGCGCAGTCATTGGCTGCTGCGAACCTCAGAGTGTTGCGGTCGGAGCAATGGTTCTGGTTGTTGAAGCGCGTCGTGTAGGTAGACACATAGACGATCGTAGGTCTCCTTCTGCAAGGGGTTGTCGGGTGTGTCGGACTCGTTGAGGACGTAAGTTGCCACCAACAAGTTCTCGAGCAGGCGGTCGAAGACGGGCGTGCCGCCGTCCATGATCTACTAGTAGATCGCTGCTCGTTGCGGCTGCTTCCTTGCCTAGAGTATCGGCCTCGGCAGCAACAGTTTTGCGCCGCAAAGACTGCTCGACGATGGAGAGCGCGCGGTGAAGTGGAGAGGTGTCATTGTCAGGAGTTTTGCGGGAGTGGTTTCTTTCGTGGCCGCGTGCAGCATGAAGCACTCCCGCGTCGAGTAGTGACCCAGTACCGAGTGAGCTTGACGATGACATGTCGTGCGTCGCCTGCGCGGGGCCCAAAGATGAAGCTTGCCACCTTGATCGGCGATGAAGTCTGGCTTCCAAAGCTGAAGGCCTGACCGGAGGTGAAGACGAGGACATGCCACGATTGACCTTCATGAGCGATGGCAACCCTGAAGATCCTAAAATGAAGGTGAAAGATCAAAGTCTCTCTCAACAGAGCGAAAATCGAAGCCATCGAAAAAGGCGAAGCAAAAACAAACCACGAAAACCTCCCATCTTGGCGCACCAACTTGTTGGTGTTTTGACCACCGGCACAGTAGAATTTATGTAATCGATATGGCCTAGTCTACGGAAGACTCAAGAGTTACCTTGGTTTGGGCCACCATAGAGGTGTAATACCCTACGTCCAGAGAGTAGATGGATCGTATAAGCTTGTAACAAGAGTACAATGGCGGAAGAGTTCCTACTCGCACATGAACCCTAGCACGCATATGTGGTGTGTATTGTAATTTGTGGAATCTCTTAACCCGTCATCTAAGGACTCCGGATACTCCTTTATATAGGGGTCGAACCACTGATACAAGGCTTGGCGCCTACGAAATTGGGTGGCTCCCTGACGGGTGGGCCATTGTCTTCTATGGAGTTGATCCTCTGGCGCCGGACTAACTTGTCGGTGTCTTTTGATTGTCCTTTGTCCATCGTAGGGGACAAAGGTTACTTTGCCATTTAGTTTTGTTGCCTGTTGGATTGCCTTTCCCTTCTGCTGGCTTGCTTTACCTCATGCAAGGTTGCTTTACTTTTCGTTGTACAGTGTCAGGAATCTTTGCGCTTGTCAGGGGCGGGTGTTGAGACGGTGATCGACTCTAGGGGTTCCCATCCATTACCATGGACAAGTCCAACTGTCAGTCAGGCCCGGCCTTTAGACAATGGGGCCAAGTCTACGAGTAACCCCAACCCTTAAGGGGTCGGGTTTGTGTGGTGGAGTCTTTGGTGAGTCGTTACTTCTGCCCATGGGCCTATTTCCTTCGTTGGGCTTTCGTATAATCTTGGGGCAGCTGGTATCCAAGGTATATGATCTCGACAATCAGCTTTCCTATTTACTCAAAGCCTAAAACTAAGCCACACATGGCTCTAAAAACATCCTTAGACTCAAACAAGCATCAACCTTGGAAAACCACTGGAGCACCAAGCAACCTTGAAGAAACTAACTCATAGAGGTAAAGAATAGTGTTGATAAACCTACGTCCAATGTGTTAGTTCATGGTTCTCATTCAATCACCAAAATCATTCATCCCTTCTAAGGGACTTCAATGGTCATGAAGCTAACAATCTCCCCCATTTTGGAGATTGATGACACCCATGATGCAAATGATCGAGACTGTATGGAAAGGGATTGAAAAGAAGCACAAGACAACATAAAAGAAAAGAGAGGTGCAAGTGGTCTTACCATCTCTTGTCAATATGCCCAAAACAATATGGGAACTCATACCTTAGCTCAAATCTCCCCAGGATATGTGCAATGCTTCCACTTTTCATCTTTCTCGATTGGTCTTGTTTTATGCGATTTCATCCATCTTCGTATCTTTGTCTCCCTCTTCGACATCTATAAATAGAGAATAGCCACAAGACGAGTAAAGCACAGAAGAGTAGTAGTGCGACTTCAGCCATCTTTGTTCCTGATCTTCTATCCGGTCATGGCAACTCTCGATTTGGTGGAGATGCGGCAAACAATCGATTTGGCCTCAAATCAACACGATTCGAACCCCGCAATCGCTGCACCACTTCTTCTCTGGTAATCAACCGTGCACACATGATTGACCTCGCCAAGAAGGCTAATCCCAGCTTGCGAATCAAAGAACACAAGCAAGAACAAGGAAGAACGCAACTCAATTGCGAAATCTGAATTAATCTCACAAAGTTGAAATCCAACAATTATCAAACGATGAAACTATTTTATAACAGATGAAAACTAATCAAAACTTAAGTCTAATGATGGCAGATACTGCTTACATAGAGGTTGGTTCGTCCTTATAGAGAAACCCTAATACTAATGGTCCTAGGAAAGATACACAGCCCAATGGCCAAAAGATGGAGTTACAGCACCCTGACAGATTCTAAATGTCGTATTGTTTCAATGATTCTCAGAGATCAAGGAGGAATTTGGGCATGGGATTAGATCCTAAAAGATTATCTCCATAGCTTTTCATCTATATCTAGAACATCCAAAACAGAGATCATATGCGACTTGAGCATCCATTTTAGTGCAGGCTGCTCTTGGAGTTCGACACAGACGTGAACATACTTCCTTGTCTTGCGCATCTTCAAGTTATTCTTCAACTTTCTTTGCCCCTCTCCAATGTTTCTAATCATGATAAAGTTATTAGATTGCAATCTATTCTCAATGAAAGAAAAATATGTGTTTTAGAACAAGCTCACCTCTAAATTTAACTGTCATGCATGAGTTCTATCAATACTAATTTGAGGAGCGTTTTGTGTATCTAAAGGCCCCTCATCACCTAAATCCGAGCCTACTCCATATTAATCAAAATTTAGGATTCAAGCAAAAGGCTAGATGGCTCTGATACCAAATGTTAGAACTTAATCGCACAAAACTTAGACTAAAACAGCAGTATCTATTTAGCCAAATGACATGAGCACCAATTAATCTTTAGAATTGACTATTTCAATTTTGGCGTCTCTTGCAAGTAGCAAGGCGTAGTGGTGGATGTTGATCTCCTCCATTTAGGTGTCCTACATAGATCGGCTTATATCTTCAAACTGATCGATCATGTGCATCTTTTGATTGGTAGACTAATCGTGTAGTTCTATTGGGGTGAGAAGGTAAGTCATCTCCTATGGGAGCATGGGGCTCACCTTTATACCATGAATCGGCCTAGGACCTCCATATTTGCATTAGGAATGTGCCTCCACAAGGCACAATTAAAAGTGTCATTAGTGGACAATTAAGCCACAAGATAAAAAATTCAAACAGGTGCAACCAGTAGCAGGAGAAACCGAGAATCAGTGGTGTAGCAACTGCAAGGTCAAAAATAGTGCTGACTACAATGAACATGTGAAGCATGGAGGGTTAAAAATTTATTAGTGAAACACAATTCTATAACAGATTGTAATATTAAATAAGTGTTCTAAGTATTATGTCTTGTTGCTAGCTGTCTTATAAAAAATCAGATTTTAAAAGAATATGAATGAAGATCTCAAACGGTAGAACCAACATAACTGATAAAGCTCCAGAAATCAGCAAATTGTTCAGCACTTGAAAAATCAGCAAAGATTAATTTTCGGCTTCTTGATGATCAAAAATTTTATTTTTCTTTTATTTTTTTAATATTTTTCTCTGAATCAAAAGCAAAAAAGATGGTACACGACCAAATTTCGGATCAATTTGATAAAATATGTGACCTGAAGAAAATCTCAAATTTTTGTAAAATATGTTCTGAAACTTTGGGGCGCGAAAACAGAAACGTCTAGCCTTAAATCCTAGAATTTAGTATTGGTAGAGGTTGGGAAACTTTCTGTAGATATCCAAAAAGTACTTATATGTCTAATTTAGAGTCAAGAAATAAAAGTATGACTATTTTAACGATGGATCTCCGTATCAAATTTTTTGAAAGGCTGAAAACAGATTCAAATTTCAAATTGGGTGTAAAATTTGTAGATGATTTTGTGGTGGAAGGTTATGGATGGGTGATTTGGATGCTAGGAATCTGTTAATGATTGAAAGTAGGGATGGGTGTGTGGAGCAAATTTTTTATGCAACATAACAGATATAAACACGGATAAACAGATTGAACGTTGCAAGCGATGAACGACGAATGAAAATAACTAGTTGCAAAAAGATTTTGAAAAACCAGCAACCAAAACACGAACTAAGAACACAAATTCAACACTATAGACTCTGAAATAAAATTATGCAAAAGCTAACAAGGTTTTGCACAGGGGAAATCCTATAGCTCTACTATTATTTTTGTAGCATCTTTTCTATGGATGATAGGATGAATGCAAAATCGATAAGGATATATGTGAACTTGACGGTATACCTGATGTTCTGATTACCACTTCATATACATGTGGTTCCCGATCTTCCATCAGGGGATGGTACTCTTAATTTGGTAGAGATGCAACACCCAATTGATCCAGCATCAAATAAACACAATTTGAACCCGGCAATCGCAGCACCACTTCTCCTATGATTATCAACAGTGCAACATACAGTTGAACGTTCTTCCTTATCTTGTACATCTCCAAGTTATTTTCCAACTACCTTTGCTCCTCTCTAATATTCCTAATCATTATAAATTCATGAGGTAGCAATCTATTATCAAAGGAAGAAAAACATATGTTTAAGAACAAGCTCACCTCTAATCTCAATTGCCGTGGATGACTTATATCAATACTAATTTAAGGAGTGTTGTATGTATCAAATGGAGTGATGTTCTCATCACACAAGTCGATCGAAGCACAGAACAGAAAAGATCTTCTTTATTTTAAAATTTTGCTAATAATTGATCTAAGGTCTTAAATTTTAAATATATATAGATCAAAGTGCATGTATTTAACATTGAATTTTAGTTTTAAACCTCTAAGGACCTATTTAGTTGTGTTGTGGTGGGCTTCTTCGATGGATGATAAGGATGATCCTAAGACAAGGAGTTCTGAGCATCGGTGGACCAAGGCTAAGCACTAGCAAGAGAGTCTTTAGAATCGCCGGTACTATTAAGGAGGGTCAAATCATTCGTTCTCAGATCATACAAGTGTTAGGACATATGAATACTCTTAATTACCTCAAAAGGCACTGAAGATTGTAGAGAAAGCAAAACAAGCGAAGCCGAAGTCAAGATGAAGACCCAAGGTTGAGCCACTAGACAGTCCGGTGAGGTCACCAAACAGTCCAATGAGCTAAAAGATGCAAAGTCCAGATAGGCTCTCTGGAGCCGAAGAAAAGAAGACATTAGATAGTCTGGTGGGTCAATGACCAGACAGTTCGATGGGCCTGAAGACGAAGTCCAAAAGAGGTGTCTTTCGAAGTCATAAAGTGAGTCACCGGACAGACCGGTGAAGGTATACACCGGACAGTGTGATGTCATATGGAATGAATTCTTGAGAGGGTGTTTCCTGATCCACTAACATATGGAGTCACGGGAGAGTCCGATGGTGCACCGGACAGTTCGGTGGGAGGAGTCACCGGACAGTCCGGTGACCGATAAAAGCAGTCAGCTTTACGGCATCACGTTACAATGGTTGTTTCTGAGTTTTGAGCCTATTTAAACCATAGAGGGGGACGTTTCCAATGTGCCTAAGATCTGAATTGTTAGAGCAAATTTATGAGAGGCCAAAGCACACCAAGAAGAGAGCACAACACAAGATTGAAAATCATTGGTGCTAGTAGGAGAGTGAATAGGAGCATTCATACACTTCAAGAGCTTGCGAGGCTTTGAGAGGAGTGATCTTTACCTGTTACTCTTGATTTGGCAGCTTAAATCAACTAGGAGTTGATATTTGAGCTTCCGAAGAGATTATGAAAGATGACGATAAGTTTATGAGCTGTTCCAGGACCCCCGCTCGAAAGGGACACTAACAGGGAGCGCCTGCAGCGTTGGAGGCTTGCTCTAGCGTGACAGTATTATTTGCTACAGTCAGGCCACCGGTAACTTCACTCCGAGAAGTCGAGCTTTTAGCTTCATGACCATTGAAGCTTCTCAAAGGTATAAATGATTTTAGTGATTGAATAAGAACCATGAACTAACTCATTGGATGTAAGTTTATCAACACTATTCTTCACTTGCACGAGTTGGTTGTTTTAAGGATGCACGGATCATCCAAGGAAGGAGCCTGTCCAAGGCTAAGGATGTTCTAGAGCTATGTGTGGCTTAGTTTTTAGACCTTGAGTCAATAGGAAAACTGGTACTATTAAAAGGAGTCACGTCACTCGGCTCAGTTTTATAAGAATTAGGGAGTATGGATGTTTCAGGTTATTTGAGCCACTTCAATGATTCGCGGCAGCTCAAAGATGTCAATAGTTGCAGCAAGCGAAGCCGAGGTCAAGTCGAAGACGAAGGCAGTAGGAGAAGAGACACCGATCAGTCCACTGGGGTCACTAGACAGTCCGATTAGAGCTAGAGTAAGAAGTCCAAAGGCATTTTTTTGGAATCAGTTCAGCTGGATTCACTGAACAGCTCACGGGAGTCATCGGACAGCTTGATGAGTGCAGTAGACCAAAGTCCAGGTAGAGGTGCTTTCTAGAGTTGAAGTGAAGAAGTCACCAGACGGTCTCACAGTTTTTTGGAATCAGTTCAGCTTGAGTCATCGAACAGTTCGCAGGAGTCACCAGACAGTCTGATGAGTACAGGAGGCCAGAGTCCAGGGAGGTGCTTTCTGGAGTTGAAGTGAAGAAGTCACCGAATAGTCTCAATGACCGGATAGTCCGATGACTCAGAAGTGAAAATCCAGAAGAGGTGTCTCTGAAAGTCTAAAAATGTACAGTTCGGTGAAGGTATGCACTGGACAGTCTGATATCATATGGAATGAATTCCAGAGAGGATGTTTTCTGTAGTCGAAGATCAGGAGTCACTAGACAGTCCGGTGACTACAAAAAGCAGTCAACTTTTTGGCAACACTCTCAACAGGTTTTTTAGGATATGGGGCCTATTTAAACCGTTGGGAGAGCTGTTGTGAAGGTTACTTGTGGCCAGAGAAATTGGGAGTTCATTTGTGAAAGCCAAATGTCACCAAGGAGAGCTTAAGGAATTATCTAGTGAGATCTTGAGTGCTAGTGAGGAGTAGCAAAGAGCTTGTGAGGCTGAGATAAGTGTCTTTTGCTAGTTAGTCTTAGTCTATGGCAGCCTAGACTTGTTAGACGTCGTTGTTCGACCTTCCGAAGTCTTGTGGAAGACGACATTAAGTTTGTGAGCGGTTTCAGATTCTCTACTCGAAAGGGACACCATGAGAGAGCACTCGGAGCCTTGGAGGCCTGCTCTAGCACGAAGGATATTGTGTACGACAGCCGGGCTGTCGGTGACCTCAATTCGGAAAATGAAGCATACTCTTGGGAGCAACATTTTGAAAATAGCGGGAGGAACCGATACTCTGATGGGAGTGGTTCAACGAGGATTAGGGGAAGGTGTCATTCTTTTGAGACTCGAGAAAAATCACTGAGCATCCCTATCTGTTCTCTCTTTAGTTATAGCATTTACCTTTCCGGGAGTAGTATAATAGGTTGCTTTGTGATATCTTTTGGTAGCTCTCGTGCGGTTGCCTTGCTTGCTAGCTTGATAGGTTGTTCTTTCTTTATCTTCTAGAGCCTTGTTGTTTCTTTTTTTTGTACTCTTGCTTAGTCTTTCTTGCTAGGAGTTACTTGCTTATTTTCGCTAGATTAGTAGGAAAGAGCAAGAAAAAGGTTTAGTAGTGTTAGTGCTCGATTCAACCCCCTTCTCGATCACTCGATCCTTACAGCAGCATACCTTTGGGAGCACCATTTCAAAAACGACAAGAGAGACCGGTACTTCGACAAGAGTGGTCCAACAAGGATTAGGGGAAGGCGCCAACTTTTTGAGACCTCGAAAAAAATCACTGAGCATTCTCTTAACTCTATCTCTTTACTTTCCGCATTTCATCTTGTTGAGTGGAGTTATAGGTTACTTCTCGATTCCTCTTGGTGACTATCGTGCTAGTGTCTGCTTGTTGTTTTTATCCTTTCACTAACATGTTAGGGATCTTGACCTACTAGAATTGTGTAGGTTGCTCTTGTTGAGATTAAGTCTCAAAGTTTGAGTTCGTAGCAAAATTAAATTTTATAAGTCCACCGATTCAACCCTCTTCTCGGTGTCCTTGATCCTTTCACTTGGCTTTGCCAGTGTAATTGTGTCATACTCAGATCAGCCTAGTGGATTTATGGTCAGGTCCAAATACGATTTGTGTCATGTTTCTAAAAAAACATGACCCGTGTCATGCCTTGTGCTGGGAGACGCAAAATTGGTGGAGGCGCGTAATGACCCATCTAGCCCCGGCAATGGAACCAACTATACTCCCAAGGTACAATGCACAATATGAATAGGGATGGCAACAGGTTGGGTTTGAGTCAGGTTTTGCAAAAATCGGTCCAGTTAAAAAAATTACGAGTGCAATATTAGACCCGCACCTGTGGGTGAAAAGTGAAACCCTCACGCGAACTCGTCAGGCTTCATGTGGGTGTCGGGTCTC
Source organism: Zoysia pacifica (assembly GCA_001602315.1). Classification (NCBI taxonomy): domain Eukaryota; kingdom Viridiplantae; phylum Streptophyta; class Magnoliopsida; order Poales; family Poaceae; genus Zoysia; species Zoysia pacifica. The sequence continues at coordinate 27,563 of BCLH01000044.1, read as the reverse complement.
CATCTGGTTTGCATTATATTTTGTCACTAGGTGCATATCCATTATAATTTACACACGGATGTTAAGTTTGGGTCGGGTTTCAAGCAAGTGTCGGGTTAGGGTTGGTTTTTTAGCGGTGAACTAAGCCTCAAAGACTGATTTGACCATGTGGTTGGTTGTATTCGAAACCCGACAGGTACTCGCGGATGTGAAATAGATGCGAAATAAAACCTGAATCTACACCGAATATTATGCAGACTAGTCCGAGTACCTGTGCTATGCTACAAGCAGAGCAAAAGATGCAATCACATTTTGATACAGGAAGATAATTAATATGATGCATCATTATTTCGATATAGAAGGTAAATGTGACATAATTCCAATAAGATACAGTCATGATAACATGTATAAAAACGACGATGAACTAACAAACTACTCATACTTCATTAATTTGTACATTTCATCCAAGAATTTGTTTTCCCGTGAATGCATGATAAATCTGAACTAAGTTACATGTAATTTCTACAGGACACGCAAGAACTGACTTACAAGTAACATAGTATATATATTTGATACAATTGTAAACTATCTGAATGACTTTGAGTACATGTATCTGATAACAATGAATTTTCCTTGAATGACCTTCAGTACATGTATTTGATACAAAACACACTGAAATTGTTTCTAAAAATAAAGATAACATCGAAGGTAAAATAAAAACACACTGCAATTGTTAAACTGCCTGAATTTCCTGTTGGTCTTGTTAGCCATCAAATCATTGCATGCTGACCCACCTGCAATCAGGTGAATACCAATCTAACATCTATTCTCATTGCCTATAATCTCTCGTTACTTCTCATATCAACTCCAAAAATGATGTTTTTGGAGTGGAGGGAGTAAAAGAGGAGTTCATCATCATTCAGTCATTCACGGCAATTGTTAAACTATCTGAGTAAAAGAGGAGTTCATCATCATTCAATCATTCAGAAAAGTATTCTAATGAAAGTCCACCACCAGCAGAATTGGACTGAACAGAAACCAATCCTCTATAGCCACCGAGAGAACTGGGAAAGAAATCTTGTCAACACTTTCGCTGTTTCCTTCCAGATTCTCCTAGGAAACACAGGGCGGGGGTACGACTGCATGACGCAAGCGCCGGTCAACTTTCACACTTTACCAGAAGATATGGAACTTGATCGTACCCTAGCTAAATGAGTTCTCTATCATGATGACGATGCTATATGCTATATACCAAGTGAATAGATACTACTAAATGGATCGATGAAATTTGGGCTACAACTCAATAATAAATAGATTCTAAGCAGCTCGATTCCTTTGCCAGGGCAAATATAAGGCAAATAAGATGAAGTAAAATAAAAAAGACATGTATCAGGAGCATAATCAAGAGAGACACAAAATAAAGTTTGTTTCATTCGTATTTCAAGATTCTCCCTATGAATTCAGACGTCCCAAAAAAGAATGCACCATAGGCATGCTGTGATCAAATCTGGTGCATTCGTTTGAGAGTCAACAGAAAATATTAAATCGAGTGACATCCAACAGCTGTGGTTTAATGGACGAAGGTAGGTAATCTGAGCTAAACTAGCGTTTGGCTCGCCAGGGAAGATGGCTTTCATGGTGGCGCCATTGCCAGATGTCACCGGAATTTGCCAGGATGGCACTATGATGGGAAAAACTCTACCGATGGGCTCAAAATGAGCCAGGAAGAAGGGGAAGCTTACTGTGTGGCCTCTAAGTGTCGAAGGTGGCTGGAGGGTGGTGCGCAACGGTGGGCAGCAGTTGGCTCTACTTCGGATTTGGCGGTGAGTTGGTCCGGCGGCATATCTTCGCCATGATGGGCCACGAGGCGGTAGTGGGGTCCTGTGAAGATGATAGATAGCTTAAATAGGAGAAAAAATAGGCGAATCGACTCGGCAAGGAAGTGAGGCGGAGCTCACCATGGGCAGGCGAAAAACTACTCTCCGCAGTTTCCTTGATTTCAGCACCAGACTTGAATTCACCAAGATACCTGCAAATCCATCATTGAAACAGATCAGATACACTTAAAATCAAACTCTAAAAAAAAAAAATCACTGACGACATTTACAATATCCTATCATCTACAGAATTCAAGAGAAGCAGCACGCACAGCCGAGGAATACTTAACAATATGATATATTATATGTCTCATGAAAAGAAAAATAACCTTCAAGATATGATTACCACCATAACAGAAGACTGTATAGATGGTTCTTTCTTCAGCTCATACACCTGACCATCAACGGTAAATCTTATATCAATAAACCTAAGAATTGGAAGTCATAACAGATTCTCCAACTATTTGTAATTATTTCCTTCATCAGAATAGCCAAACAAACAGTTCAAGTCTTAGTAATTCTATGAAAAGTTTAGTACCTAACCAAAATGCGGCTACTACGTAATTTAGTTAACATGGCACCAACAAATCAGTCTCAACAGCGCTTGTCTAATCAAACACTCTAATTTTGTACTGGACACATTCAAACACTCTAATTTTGTACTGGACACATTCATCACGCTCAGTTTAGAACTCCAATATTCATATTGCTCAGTGAAACTCACAAATAAAAGGTATATGTAAACAAATAGTATAGAACTCCAAGAGTACCGCTCAGCTGCTGTACTAATTAAAGGGAACGCAACTTCACTTTGCACAGTGGAGTATCTACGTTACTAACCTACTACACTGATTTTAGTGCCGTTCAGAAATTTAATAATAAAATAGCATTGAGCATAAATAATTTAAGAAATAAAAAGAAAATGGCCAATACCCTAGTAGATCTAATTGGAAATCTTCAACCAACCTGAGCCACTGTTGTAGAACGCAACTAGAATAATGATACCCTGCAAACATCATACACCCCACAATATCAGCAAAACGCATCGAACATCTAGGCACCAGCATTAGCAATTGGATAGAAAAAACATAAATCAATTATCAATTTTGCTTTGCTACCGTGCTGAAATATATAAATCGATTAATAAAATTATTTTAGACGTAGTAACAGGCCGCACCCGCATTCCAGCTTCACCTCCAATCCAGCCACAGCCCTAAGCGGAAAGGCTGTAGGCTGCAGCCACGCCGAGTGGCCGTCTCGTCCCCGCGCAGCTCGCCTCTGCTTGCTTGTCCGCGGCATGGCTCCGCGCGCGCCACTGCCCGTCGTTTGGCTGCTGGTCCCCGCGGCTCGCCTCTGCCTGCTTGTCCGCGGCTCCGCGCGCCGCGCCGTCACCGTGCTTCGTTTGGCCGCTGGTTCGTGCGCTGTCACCCACCGCTCGTCCGCCATCGGCATATTGCAGCGCCGCCACCTGTCGCCGCGCAGCGCTCGATAAAGCTAGCCGTTGCTCGACGCCCACTTCTATCAACGCTGTGGTGACAGACCTGGGAGGCGGGTGAGGCGGCGACGGTGTGGGCCATCTTCTTCATGTTCAGCCGGATCAAGCCTGCGCTTACATGCACAATTTGGTAAGCGACTTTTTGGGGCATTTCTGTGGTGGCGTTTGGGTAATCAGAAATGATGACTGAGTTTGAAATTGAGAAATAAATTAAATGATAGAATATAATAAAGTGAATGAATTAATGATCTAGATTTTAATTAAAGATATTTTTATCTCTATCAAGCTCATTTTCAAGTAGTCAAATGGTGTCGTTGAAGAGAAGCTGGGGATTTTTCGGTGCATCGTAAAAAAGGAGCAGGCGAGGAGCCGAGGACTTGGGGGGGGGGGGGCGCGGAGAGCGTGGAGACAGAGGTGATTCAAAAAACTATTGTACTAACACTTCTTGGTAGTGTTTGGTAAGCAGTAAATATTAGATGGGTTAGCGATTGAGAAATAGATGAAAAAAGCAGATTTGATATGATTGATGAATAGAGGATTTAGATTTTCCCTTTCAATCTACAATCTCAAACTCAGTTTTCAATTCCCGGTTGTCAAATAACACCTAAATTAGTTAGTAAAGAAGAGAAGAAATTACGCACTTGCGGGTCTAAAACCAGACAGGGCGTTGACAACATCTAAAAGTCACCATTCTCACCATCCAAACGGAGGGCTGGGATTCAACCAGCGGCCCACAATTAGGATTTTAGAAACCGGGTTTTGGACCGGTTTTTGTTTGGTAAAAAATTGGTTGGTTAGTCCGAAAAACGGTCGGCTAGTCAGATTTGCTACAGTGCAATGTTCGGCTTTCGATCGAAAACCAAACTCAATTCTATACTGAACCAAACCGATTTGGAAAAAACTGCAAAAGTCGATCGGTTTTTATCGATTTCTAAAATCCTATGCAATCCGGTCCCCAATCTCAGTCAGGCATGAAGGACAATTAAGGGCCTGTTTATTATCACTAGGGATCATGAGAGTTTAATAGATTGTAAAAATCTATACAAAAGTTAGATTGTGAAAAGTTGAAACAAATGAGTAAATTATGAGATTGTGTACTAAAGTTTGTAAGTTGTGTGAGACAAAATTTGATAAAAGCTGAAAGAGAATGAATTGTGAGATTTTGTATTTTAGATGGTTTAGCCGGTGGAATCTGAGATAAAAACTGTGCTGCAAAACAAGACCTAACTTACATGGCGCCCCTTCCGTGTTAGATCTCACTTCGGCCTCCTCTTGTACCAAACACCAGCTTTACCCGACTCCGCACCCGTCTCGCCGGAGAACGCAGCCGCCGCCACAACTGTTAACGGAAATTTGCCGTCATGGAGGGCGTTGGCGCGCGTCTGGGACGTACCTCGGCGCGTTACGGTCCCGCGACGACGTTCACCGGGCCCGTTAGGAAGTGGCGCAAGGAGTGGGTCCCAGTCGCCGCCCCCGCCGCCGCCGCTAACGGCGGGGCGGCGGCGTCCTCCACGGGGATCGGCTCCGGCAGCGGGTCCAGAGGTAATAATCTCCTCCTGTTCAAGTGGACCCCGGCAAACGGGGCCAACGGGGGAGGAGACGGAGATCAGGCGGCGGCGGAGCCGGCCCCGAGACGGCGGCGGTTCGTGCCGGTAAGTACTCTTTGAGAAGAAATGCTCTCGTTTCTTTGGTCGATTTCCTGTGATAGGATCAGTACGAACTAGGGTTGGATCTTTTGCTTCTTTCTTTAAACCTGCTAGCTCTAAGATTGGAAGATTTTGGATCTCGTGCGAATTGAGCGCTCGAATTTCCTGCTCATGTTAGATTATGCGAATTGTGGACTGGCGTCAGAAATTATTTATTTGTTCGAAATGGATGTGGATTTAGAATCTAAAAAATATGTTTCAGAATGACTATATAATTGGCTTTGGGTTTAGATCTTTTCCTGGTACTGGTAGCAACATCTATTTTTGATCCCTTTGTTATTTCTGCAGATATTAGTTTGATTGATTTCACAGTGTATTTGCGGCTATGATTGAATTGAGCATGGAATTCAATAGGCCAAGTTGCGCAATAACGAAAAATTTTAGCTGTTGTAAAATAGTACAAGCAGGTCTGCAGCACCCAAGCTAATTTTTTAACATGTTATTAGATAGCATTTTACCAACTTTTTTTCCCTGCCTTTGCAATAAGATATGGTTGGTTCTTCAATCAGGCGGACCTAACGGTAAACAACTGACATGACAGTCTTTTTAATGAATTTGTCATGGTTTCGTATTAGAAACAGACAAAGTATTTTCTTGATTCAGTTTTGTCGTTTCCATTTTCCCTTTTATTTTCTTTTGTCATGATATGTTCAATACATTAGAATTTTATTAGTTTATATTAAATGTAGGGGCTTGTGCCTCCTTTTTATATTGAATATACGTCGTATCGAGTATAGTGCTGCATTTACATGGCCACTTGTTGGTTTATTATTCCAACGGTAAACAACGGGAATGCCAGATTTTTTTTCTTGAATTTGCCATTGCTTTGTGTACGGAATAGACTGCTCCCTCAATACTATCAGGGGTTTAGTCAGTTTTGTTGTTTCTGGTTTCCCTGAGGTGGTGTTGGCAAACAGGAAATGGAAAATGAGTTTGGGATTGGAAATGGATAAAGAGTTGAGATTTAGTCGGATGTATGAATGAAGGGTCTAGATTTTTTCATTCATATCCCAATCCCCTTCCCACCCCTCGATTCCATGTATCCAAAACACCACCTTACTGCCAGCGGTAAACAATGCCAGATTATTTTCATGAAATTCGCCATGGTTCTATGTAGGGGACAGACAAAATATTTCCTCAATTCAATCATGGCTTGATTCAACTGTCATTTCTGGTTCCCCTTTTTATTTCTTTTTATCATGATACATTTTATAAGTTGAATTTTCATTAGTATATCTTAACCTGCAGGGGCTTGTATCTCCTGTTTGCTGACTGAATATGCATTGTGTCAGGCCTGCCTAATATAGTACTGCATTTCTGTGTCTGCTATTTGGCTATCTTTCACTAGTGATGTTAGGATCGTTGATCCTCCGGCGGTTGCGTAGATTGTAGGGATGAGAGAGTCAGCGCTGTGGTGCTCATGGCGCCCAAAGGGTAGGAGGCGCAGGTGGAAGCCCCACAACAGATTTTTTCTGTTGTATTTCTTGCTTTCCTCCCCCTGTTGGCGGGTATTTGTAGTTTTCTAAACAACCAACTAAAGATCTGATCATAACAGATTTATCTCTTAATACTACCTTAGCTTCAGATTCTATTCTTATGGTGACCTAATAGACTATAGTAGCTAGAGGCTGCTTATCTCCTAATAGCTGGCGGTAGACATAACATCTCTCGCCCCCTCGACAAACAGATTGTCCTCGAGCTGAATACTCGGGTAATTGAAAGCTCCGTCTTTCTGGAGTTGTAGGTAGTGGTCGGTGCTAGTGACCATCGGTGCGGATGGCGTCCTTGGCAGTCGTCGTAGCCATGGATCTCTTATCCTCCTTGAGCATCTTGAAGACGCTCTCGCCCACCGATCACAAAGCGCCTGAGGTGGCCACCAGGGGTGAGGTCGAGTAGGTTGAGGCGCTCGACGTTGGCAACATCAACATCAGGGAGGTTGCGGAAGGCATTGACGATCTTGGATCCTTCCGGGCCGTAGACGATGAGTGGGTCCTTGCGGTTCATGTAGCGGCGGTCGGTACCCACCGAGGGTTGATGGCCGACACTGCGGGAGACCGCATAGGGTTGGCGCTTGTTGCATGACAGCAACTTGTGGACTACCCTGCTCCGGTCGGGGCAGATTGGTGCCCGAAAGATGTTTGGCAGCGGCAGGCCAGCCTGAGTCCGTGGCCATGTCGCCCTCCAGGGACTTGACGGGGATAAGGGGGCGGCTTGCGGCGACTGCTGCTAGGGTTTTGGGGTGGCTTGGCCGCTCGGCAGTGACAGCCCCGTCGTGTCGTAGCCCTGCATCTCATAGAGAAACATCAGTGAAAGAGTGACTGTAGGCGATGGTGGCGCCATCTGCTGATTTTCCAATTTGGAGAGGCGAACGGAGATGTCGGCGACGGTGCGAGTCAGGCCGCCGACCATCTTGGCGAAGGCGTCAACTGTGACGAACATGGGTGCGATCGGCGTCGAGGTGGGGGTCGGCGATGTCGTGGTGGAGAACGGCGGCAGGGCGTGGTGGGAGGTCTTTGCATCGCTGATACCAGATTGTTAGGATCGTTGATTCTCCGATGGCTGCGCAGATTGTAGGGATGAGAGAGAGTCCGCGCCGTGGTGCTCATGGTGCCCAAAGGGTAGGAGGCGCAGGGGGAAGCTTCACAACAGATTTCTTCTGTTGTATTGCTTTCTTTCCTCCCCCCTGTCGGAGGGTATTTATAGTTTTCTAAACAACTAACAAAGGATCTGATCATAGCAGATCTATCTTTTAATATTACCTAACTTCAGATTCTATTCTTATGGTAAGCTAACAAACTATGGCAGCTAGAGGCTGCTTATCTCCTAACAGCCGGCAGTGGACATAACAAGTGACTTCTTACGAACCATATTTGGTGATACTCTATTCTTCCAATGGTTCTTTTTGGGTTGTACATTCAATGAGCTATTCATTCAAATAGATCGCTTACACAAGCTATAATTATTTAATGCTCCCTTTGGTTTTAAATTGTTGATGTTGATGTCAACAATCGAAATTGGAGGGAGTACTTGCTTTCACCCTAGCATAGTTTGCTCTTTTTTCCAGAGAAACACTAAAATATAGCTATATCGATGCTTTTGCGTCCATTAGTAGCACGGAGACTTTTTTTTTCGACTTTGAAGCAGGATAGTGAGACATGTTTATGTCCATCTACTGAAATTTGTTGAGAAATTCATTATCCGTGCGGCATAAATCCTCACGAAATACTGGCTGTTTGGCTATGTTTATATTTTGTCAAAACATATATACTGAATCTATCCACCTTGCAGGTTTCTGAAGTTGAAGAGCAAAGGCAAGAATCTGCCAAATCTGATGACGAGAACAAGGCTAATGATGAAGATCACTCATCAGAGCCATTTCATGGAAAGACTGATATCAATGAGACACAAATGGATGAACCTCAGGTCACAGGGTCCTTCAACAGTGATGTCATTATTAATTTACAACAGTTGATTTATTCTTTTTCTCATGGTGTCATTATTAATTTGCAATTATTGATTTGATGTCCTTTGCTCTATTATTCCTCAATGAGGCCATTTCACAGTAGATGTAGCCTCTATGCTTTGAATAACTTGTTGATGGGTATCAGGGAAACAAAATTGCCATTACATGTTGCAGATGCACATGGCTTTGCATGCCCGTGCAGCATGCTGTTTATTGTTTGGAAAATTCACTTATCTGGCATCCCATTTTTTAAGTATTGATTTCCAGTGGCCGTCACCAAGATAGGAATGCAAATGGGTCAACCTGCGAGCCCACATCTAGTAAAATTTTTGCAGATAATCCACGAAACCCACATTTATCTACTAGATTTGGGTTCATGTGTCAATCCGCTTTCATCCCTACTCTGAGTCCCTGTCCTGATATTCTCACGAGTTCTGTCCTAGGATGATGCCTTTAAACTCTTGGTATAATTTAAATCTTCATATAGCAGATTTTCATAGTATGAAACTTCTTTTTCTCAAACCTACGGCAGAATTAGTCCGTCATTAACTGAACATAACTGTTATTTCAGGCATCAGATGAGGATGCTCGAGAGTCTGGCAAAAATGGAGGAACAGACCTAAATTTGAATTTAGGTTTGAAAGATCTAGATGGTGACGCCGATGGTGATACAGGAGACCAACAGGCCGGCAATAATCCTCAGACAGAAAATAGATTTAAGAGGAAATCTGTAACCCCTGACCTTGAGATGAGAATGTAACTCGCTGTTTCATTCTTTCCTGAGTTACTTACTGTTTGCCTTCGGACTAATCGTGTAACCTTAGATACATTGTCATTGCATTGACAATTCATCAAAATCAATTACAGACATGAAATGGTGTAAAAGTATTGGCAATCTTTGCCAGAACTGACGAGACTGTTCTTTTAGATGTTCAGAATCAGAAAAGTAGTCTCAAGTCAGAACAACTCGTCCCTTAATTCTTGTTCCACTGCAAATGTAGCAACCCTCTGTCATCTTTTATAAAGACCCAAACAGGGGTCATTAACTTCTATTTCTCCACAACCACGTTGAACTGCATCTCTATATATAATCTCATCAATTGTTTTTCGCAATAGTCAATCCTAGCCATCCTCCAAGTGATAAATTTCTGCATCTCCCTTGTACAGGTTTAATTTGAGAAATGCCATCATAAATTTATAAAATTCACTTGTCATTGAAATACACAACCTGTTATGACTGGCAACCACTGTTTCAGGTGCTAGCCGATTGACGTCTAAGTGGTGCCACCTAGGGGCTAGGAACAATTCTTATTATCCTTTCCCAATTTTTCTTCATTAGGATAATTAATCCCTTTAATATAGGGTCTCTAGTTGGTAGTTTGAAAGTATAAGATCTCTAATTGGTAGTTTGAGGGGATCTTTTAATATAGGTTGTAAACATGGAATTGAAATAATCAAGCAAAAGCAACATTTAGTTGCCAGCTTCAACCGAAGCTCCTCGCCGCCTCTAACCATAGGGCGCTGATCATCACGGCGCCATCTCGCTCTCGCCGTCTGCTCAGGCCACGTCTTTCTCTCTTCCACCCATACAAACTCTGCAGTAATTTCGGTAGAAACTCTAGTTCTACCAATCTAGTATCATTGATGTCAAGTTCTCCACTCACCACCACCAGATCGGCGCCGACCACCTCCTCAACTGCCACACCTAAGGCCTTGGCCAAGGCTGTCGCCGACCTGGCGCGCACCATCACCGACATCTCCCTGTGCCTCTCCAACATAGAAGTCCAGAAGACGACGCAACCATCAGCGGCCAGCACCATCCCACCACTGTCGAGCTCCGGAGCGCTGACATCAGCTCCACTTCCCATCCACCAGATCCGCATGCCCCATTCGCCGTCGCCAATTTCCTACTATTCCGCAGTGCCAACAAAGGGGACAATCCTCACCATTACTTACACCGAGCCGCTGCCTCCCATGGGCGGCATTGAGGTGCCCGGCTTTGGAACAAGGACTGGACTAGCGTCACCTCCTACAAGACGGATTTCTCCACATACTATGGAACCGAGGACCCTCTGAACTGGCTTAATCACTGTGAGCATGTGAGCAGTTCTTCTGCGGCTAGCGCACCCTGGCCTCTGACCGGGTCCAGTTCATGTCATACCATTTGGTTGGCTCGGCCCAGACTTGGTACTACGCCCTAGAGCAAGATGAGGGCATGCCCAACTGGTAGCGCTTCAAAGAACTCTCCACCTGCGGTTCGGTCTCGCAATCCGGAGCACTCGCCTACCCGAGCTCGCCTGACTTCCCTTCCTATCAACGGTCCAAGACTTTACCAACCGTTTCAAAGCCATCGTGTGCCATGCCCACGACCTGTCTGCCCTCTAGAAGGCGGAGGTATCTGTGGGTGGCCACCCAGAACACATTATGGTGGACGTCAAACTACGCGAGCCCTGCAAACAGCGATGCACCTGGCACGAGCATTAGCGGCGAGCGGCTACCCTGGCGACCGTCCCCACGCCACGCGTGGCACTGCCGCCACAGTGCCCTAGGCTGCCACTGCCGAGCTATCCAACCGGGGCGCCTGCACCAAAACCCGGAGCGCCACTGGCCCAAGCCACGACGTAGCCAGCGGCCACCCCCTACCACGACGCCCTCTTTTCGACAACCCACGCCGGCTGAGCTTTGTTTAAACTGTGACGAACCCTATGTCATTGCCACTAGTGCCAACGACTGTTCTACTTGGAGGTGACCGACTTCTTCGATGATGTGGCGTCAGTGGAGCCGGTTGCTCCAACTTCCCAAGAAGATCCAGCACTCATCACAGGGGGAGACGACACGACAGCCCCACTAGTGGGCTCCCTCCACGCAATTGCAGGCGTCCAGAAGGAGAACACCATGCACCTACATGTCGTCCACAGCCATTGTCTACGGGCACTGCTCGACTCCATGTCCACTCATAACATCGTCTACGGAGGAATCCTGAGCAAGCTCCACCTACCCACGGTGCTACATCCCACCATGCGGGTCTTAGTGGCAAATGGAGACCGCGCCCCTTGTAAAGGGGTTGCACGTGGGGTGGCTATAACTATCGGCACCAAGGAGTTCACCATTAGCTGTTTTGGCATTGACCTCGATGGCTTTGACGTCATCCTCTACGTCGATTTCCTTCGCACATTGGGTCGAATCCTCTAGGATTTTGAGGACAGGTGCATGCCCTTCACGGGAGGATCATGACGCATCACCTGGAAGGGCGGGGGGTCCTCCCTAGTTGACAACTGAACACCGGAGCTGCGTGTTGTCAGTACCATGTCTGACCTACCACTATTGGACAGCCTGCTCCACCAGTTCGGCGACCTGTTCGAGGAACTACACGGTCCACCTCCAGCACGGACCTACAACCATCACATCCACCTGCTCCTCGGCAACGCACCAGTGGTTGTTCATCCATACCGGTACCCACAGCTCTAGAAGGATGAGCTAGAACGCCAGTGCAAAACCATGCTAACACAGGGCATCATTCGACCAAGTACGTCCGCCTTATCCACCCCAATTCTACTAGTGCGGAAGACGGATAACACCTGGCACTTCTGCATCGACTACCACACCCTCAATGACAAGACATCCAAGGACAAGTTTCCGATCCCGGTGGTTGACAAGCTCTTAGATGAACTCCATGGGGCACACTTCTTCACCAAGCTCGATCTCCACTCATGCTACCATCAGGTGCGCATGCACCCGGACGACATTGAGAAGACAGCTTTCTGAACGCACCACGGCCACTTTGAGGTCTTTGTAATGGCGTTCGGTCTCTCTCCAATGCACCGGCCACCTTCCAGGCATTGATGAACGATGTCCTTCAATAGTTCCTGCGCGAGTTCGTGCTTGTGTTCTTTGACGACATATTGATCAATAGCTTGTTGTGGGCCAAACACCTACAGCATGTTCGTCTCGCCCTAACTGCTGTCCGAGCACACCGCCTGCACATCAAGAGATCAAAGTGCTCCATTGTGGCGCCTTTGGTTACTTACCTTAGACACATCATCTCCACAGACGGTGCTGCCATGGACAGCGACAAGGTGGTTGCCGTCCAGTCATGGCCAACACTGCGGATAGCCCGCGGGCTACGAGATTTTCTTGTCCTCACCAGATACTACCGCAAGTTCATTCGTGACTTCGGCACAATTGCAGCGCCCCTCACTCGGTTCTTGCGCAAAGACGCATTCTCTTGGACAGAGGAGGCCATGGAAGCATTTGAGGTGCTCAAGCGTGCCTTATCCACGGGTCTGGTACTCTGAAAGCAGTCTTCGACGAACCAACCATCGTCGACTTTGATGCATCCAGCGCGGGATTCGGGGCAGTCCTCAACAAGATGGGGGCCGCTCGCCTTCTTCCGCCGCCCCATTGCAGCACGTCACCTCATGCTGGCGGCCTACGAATGGGAGTTGATTGGGCTCGTGCAGGCCGTCTGACATTAGCATCCCTATCTCTGGAGTAGGCGCTTCCCCCTACGCACCAACCACTTCGCCCTAATATTATTGCTGGATCAGCACCTGGTATGGCAGGGGCTGATCCCGATCTTTCGATGAGAGGAGGATAGCTTCGATTTGGGGTGGATTCGACGTTGGCTGTCCGACTACAACAACCAACAGGGTTGCTGCGCCTTAGCAACAGGTACATCGGCTCCGATTTGTTGTTGTTCTTGCTGTGCCAAGAACAACCCTGAACCTGCGAGCAATCGAGAACAAGCAAGAACAAGATGAACAAGTAGACAACTCACAGATCTGGATATAATCACGAAATTGGGGTTCTGAATCAAGCAAATCGGGTGGTCTCGTCGACACACACGTTTACAAGGAAGTAGCTAAGGCTAAACTTGCATCCGAACAAAACCCACCCTCAAATGACGGCTGCCACAGGTTTATATAGTGGGAAGACGTCCTGGAGGCGTGGGGGGACTCAAACCCTAACTTAGAGAGGGCCCCTAATGGGCTAAACTGGATACAATGGGCCTCAGCCCATGACTGGAGGTCCGAACTCCTTTCTGACGATTCTGATCACGTCTAGAGGAGTTTGAAGCTGAGATTGGACCCATCTGAAAGTAGACTTTGAGATCTTTCCTATGAGTACTCATTTGCCTTCAACAACATCCGGAGTGAAAAGTTATGACCGAAACAATCCAGCCCTGATTGATGGTCCGATCTTGCTTTATGGTCCTGGTGCTCCTCCCATATTCCTAATCATAACAAAATCACCACAAGGATTTAGTAGTACCCTATTCTGAGAAGAACTACTATAGACAGTGAGAAATGACTTGACCTGATAATTAAGTTGACGCGCTCGAGCTCGTGTCATGGGTCCTTCTTGTGCAATTGGTTTGGTTGTGTCTGTGGAAGTGATGTCCTCATCAGCACCTCTCCACCGTACCACAGCACCAGTGGATCAGCTGAAACTATTTAGTTTTGATTTCACCGTCGAGTATCGATCGGGCCACTTGAACACGATGCCAACACCCTGTCTCGCTGTGACATCGACACCATAGACCATGCCAGGGTCACGACCACCACCGCCTCGAGTCCCTCCTTTAGGCTCCTCGATGACATTCGGACCGCCACGCGCACAACGGCTAATACAGATCGCCTCCTGGGACAGCTACAAGACAATGAGCTGAGTGTGCCATGGCGCATGGCGGAAGACCTCCTGCTCCATGGGTTGTTCATCTATGTTCCAGACTAGGGTGACTTGTGCCACCAGGCAATCTCATTGGCACACATGACCGATCACTAGGGCATACAGAAGATGCTGCATCGACTCTGCGGTGACTTCTTCATCCTCGACGACTGTACATTGGTGCAGATTTTTGTACGTGACTGCAGCACATACCAACGAAACAAGATCGAGACAATGCAGCCGGTCGGACTACTCCAACCTCTTGAAGTACCTTTGCAGGTATGGGCTGACATAGCAATGGTGTTAGCTTTATGATCTTTGAAGTCCCCTAAAAAGTATGAATTGATTTTGGTGATTAAGTGGACACCATAGGTAACGGTTGTGATTGTTGGTACCACTTAGCTAATTCTACATCAACATGGTGGGCTTCCCAGTGGATGACAAGGACAGACCTAGAAGAGGAGTTTCTAGGCGTCGAAGGACCAAAGCTACAGACTAGCTAGAGAGTCTGTAGGAATGCCGGTACTATTAAGGGGGGTAAGGTCATTTGTCTCCTGTCATACAAGTGTTAGAGGGTGTGAATACTCTTTAGATCGTCAGAAAGCACTAAAGATGGCAGAGGAAGCGAAGAAAAAGACCGAATATCAGATTCTGTCGAAGACGCAGTCATCTGATAGTCCGGTGAGCCAGGACTTCAGAGTCCAGAGAGAGGTGCTCTCTGGAGTTGCTGCAGAGGAGACACCAGACAGTTCGATGTGGCAGTCATCGGACAGTCCAGTAAGGTCAAAGCTGAAGTCTAGAAAAGATGTCTCTAGGGATCCAAAAGTGAAAGTCACTGGACAGTCTGGTGTCTTATGAAATGGATTCTAGAGAGGGTGTTTCCTTGGCCGAGGAGGAAGAATAGTCACCGAACAGTCCAGTGGTCCAGTCACCGGATAGTCTGTTGATTGCATAAAGCAGTCAGCTTTATGACATTACGTCTCAACGGTTATTTCTGGGCTTGGAGCCTATTTAAATCATGGAGGGAGATGTTTTCCAGTGTGCCTGCGGTCTGAGAAGCTAGAGCAAACTTGTGAGAGGCCAAAGAACACCACCACGAGAGCACATTGCAAGATTAGAGATCTTTGGTGCTAGTAGAAGAGTGATAGGGAGCATTTATACACTTTAGAGCTTGTAGGGCTTGAGAGGAGTGATCTTTGCCTATTACTCTTAGTGTGTGTAGTCTAGACTGGCTAGGAGTTGGTGATCGAGCTTTCGAGGAGATTACGAAAGACGACACTAAGTTTGTACACGGTTCGAGGTCCCTCGCTCGAAATGGACACCAAGGATGATGATCTTGAAGAAGAACAGGAGTATGATGATGAAGATGATGGACCGAGCTACAATAATCTTGTCCTCTTCCTTGAGAGACCATCATCAAGAAGACCAAGAAGATCGAGGTGGTGACCGAAGAGCGTGAAGTGGCAGTATTTCGAGTTCGAGAGCTAACTGGTGCATTTAATGCAACTATGGGGCTGGTTTTCACGCCGATTTTGCAGGTGACCAAAACATAATATACATACAGTGTAATGGACTGGATTGTACATGTTTGGCGCAAAAACACAAGTTTCATAATCGGCGTCGAACCGGTGCATATATTGCACCTGCGGGACCGGTTTTCGTGCTGGTTTTTTAAGGTGACAAAAACATGATAAACATGCCCAAACTTGGTTTTTAGGTTTAATAAAGTGGATTGGACATGTTTGGCGTGAAAATACAAGTTTTATAATCGGCGCCGAGACGGGGCATTTAATGAACCTGCGAGGCCGGTTTTCGCGCCGGTTTTTTAAGGTGAACAAAACATGATAAACATACCCAAAATTGGTTTTTGAGTGTAATGGAGTGGATTGGACAGGTTTGGTGCAAAAACACAAGTTTCATAATCAGCGTCGAACCGGTGCATTTAATGCAACTGTGGGACCAGTTATCGCGCTGCTTTTGAAGGTGAACAAAACATGATATACATACGCAAACTTGATTTTTGAGTGTAATGGAGTAGACCGGACATGTTTGGGGCGAAAACACAAGTTTCATAATTGATGCCGAACCGGTGCATTTAATGCACCTGGGGGGCTGGTTTTTGCGCAAATTTTTGATGGTGATCAAAACATGATATACATATCCAAACTTAGTTTTTGGGTGTAATGAAGTGGATTGGACATGTTTGGCGCAAAAACACAAGTTTCATAATCGATGCCGAATCGGTGCATACACCGATGGGGCCAGTTTTCCTGCCGATTTTGGAAGGTGACCGAAACATGATGTACATACCCAAACTTAGTTTTTGGGTGTAATGGAGTCGATTGGACATGTTTGACGCAAAAACAAAAGTTTCATAATCGGAGCCGAACCGGTGCATTTAATGCACCTGTGGGGCCGGTTTTCGCACCGATTTTTGAAGGTGACCAAAACATGATATACATACCCAAACATGAATTTTGGGTGTAAAGGAGTGAATTTGACATGTTTGGCATGAAAACACAAGTTTCATAATCGAAGCCGAACCGGTGCATTTAATGCACCTACGAGGCCGGTTTTCGCATCGATTTTTGAAGGTGACCAAAACATGATATACATACCCAAACTTGGTTTTTTGTATAATGGAGTGGATCAGACATGTTTAGCGCAAAAACACAAGTTTTATAATCGGCGCCGAACCGGTGCACTTAATGCACCTGTGGGGCTGGTTTTCGCCACGAATTTTTAAGGTCTCCAAAACGTGATATACATACCCAAACTTAGTTTTTTGGTGTAATGGAGTGGATTTGACATGTTAGGTGGGAAAACACAAATTTCATAATCCGCGTTGAACCGATGCATTTAACGCACCTCTGGGTCCTGTTTTCGCGTTGATTTTTGAAACTGACCAAAACATGATATACAAAGCCAAACTTGGTTTTTGGAAGTAATAGAGTGGATTGGACATATTTGACGCAAAAACACAAGTTTTATAATCGGCGTCGAACCTATGCATTTAACCTATGGGGCCTGTTTTCGTGCTGATTTTTGAAGGTGAGCAAAATATGATATACAAAGCCAAACTTAGTTTTTGGGAGTAATGGAGTGGATTGGACATGTTTGGCGAAAAACACACAAGTTTCATAATTGGCACCGAACCGATGCATTTAACCTATGGGGCCTGTTTTTGCATCGATTTTTGAAGGTGACCAAAACATGATATACATACCCAAACATGGTTTTTGGGTGTAATGGAGCGGATTGAATATGTTTGGCAAAAGACTACTTTCATAATCGATGCCGAACTGGTAATGGACGTGTGGGGTCGGTTCTCACGCCGATTTTTGTAGGTGACCAAAACATGATATACGTAACAAAATTTGGATTTTTTTGGTGTAATGGAGTAGATTGGACATGTTTGGCGCGAAAACACAGATTTCATAATCGGTGCCGAACCGATTCATTTAATGCACTTACGGGGCCAGTTTTCACACCGGTTTTTGAAGGTGAGCAAAACATGATGTACATACCCATACTTGGTTTTTTGGGTGTAATGGAGTGAATTGGACATGTTTTGGCGTGAAAACACAAGTTGCATAATCGACGTCGAACCGGTGCGTTTAATGCAACAGTGGGGCCGGTTTTTGCGCACATTTTTAAGGTGACCAAAGCATGATATATATATCCAAACATAGTTTTTGGGTATAAAGGAGTGAACTTGACATGTTTGTCAAGAAAACACAAGTTTCATAATTGGCGCCGAACCGATGCATTTAATGCACCTCTGAGGCCTATTTTCGCGCCGATTTTAAATGTGACCAAAACATGATATACATACCCAAACTTAGTTTTTGGGTGTAATAGAGTGGATTGAACATGTTTGACACAAAAACACAAGTATCAGAATTGACGCCGAGCCGAGGATTTAATGCACCTGTGGGCCCTGTTTGCGCACCGATTTTTGAAGGAAACTTGGTTTTTTTGTGTAATGGAGTGGATAGGACATGTTTTGCGTGAAAACACTGGTTTCATAATCGACGCCGAACCGGTGTATTTAACCCACCAGTGGGGCCGATTTTGCGTTGATTTTTGAAGGTGACTAAAACATAATATAAGTACAGAAACTTGGTTTTTTTGTTGTAATGAAGTGGATTGTACATGTTTGGCGTAAAAACACAAGTTTCATAATCCATGCCGAAGCAGTGCATTTAATGCATCAGTGGGGACTGTTTTGCGTCGATTTTTGAAGGTGACTAAAACTTGATATACATAGCCAAACTTGGATATTTGATGTAATGGTGTGGATTGGACATGTTTGGCGCAAAAACTCAAGTTTGATAATTGGCGCCGAACCGATGCACTTAACCTGTGGAGCCCGTTTTTGCGTCGATTTTTGAAGGTGACCAAAACATGATATACATACCCAAACTTAATTTTTTGATTCAATCGAGTGGATTGGACATGTTTGGCAAAACACAAGTTTCATAATCGACGCCGGACCAGTAATGCACGTGTGGGGTTGGTTCGTGCAGATTTTTGAAGGTGACCAAAACTTGATATACAAAGACAAACTTGGTGTTTGGGAGTAATAGAGTGGATTGGAAATGTTTAGTGCAAAAACACAAGTTTCATAATCGACGTCGAACCGGTAATGCACGTGTGGGGCCGGTTCTCACGTCGATTTTTTAAGGTGACCAAAACAAGATATAGGTAACAAAACATGATTTTATGGTGTAATTGAGTGGATTGGACATGTTTGGCGCGAGAACACAAGTTTCATAATCGGCGTTGAACCGGTGCATTTAATGCACCTATGGGGCCCATTTTTGAGCCGATTTCTAAAGGTCATCAAAACATTACGTACATATTTGAACTTGGTTTTTGGGTATAATGGAGTGCATTGAACATGTTTCACAGAAAAACACAAGTTTCCGAATCGCAGTCGAACCGACGCATTGCAACTGTGGGGCCAGTTTTCGCGCCGATTTTTGAAGGTGACCAAAACATGATATACATAGCCAAACTTGGTTTCTGGGTGTAATGCAGTGGATTGGGCATGTTTGGCGCGAAAACACAAGTTGCATAATCAGCGCCGAACCGGTGCATTTAATGCAACGGGGGGCCGATTTTCGCGTCGGATTTTGAAGGTGACCAAAACATGATATACAGACCCAAACATAGTTTTTGGTTGTAAAGATCTGATTTGACATGTTGGACGTGAAAACACGAGTTTCATAATCAGCGTCGAACCGGTGCATTTAATGCACCTTTGGTGCCTATTTTCGCGCCAATTTTTAAGGTGACCAAAACATGATATACATACCCAAACCTAATTTTTGGGTGTAATGGAGTGGATTGAACATGTTTGGCGTAAAAACACAAGTATCATAATCTGCGTCGAGCCAGTGCTTTAATGCACCTGTGGGGCTGGTTTTTGCGCCGATTTATGAACGAAACTTGGTTTTTTTTGTGTAATGGAGGGGATTGGACATGTTTGGCGCGAAGATACAGGTTTCATAATCGACGCCGAACCGGTGCATTTAATGCACCTGCAGGCCGGTTTTCGTGCCGGTTTCTGAAGGTGACTAAAACATGATATACAGATCAAAACATGGTTTTGGGTGTTAAGGTCCGATTTGACATGTTTGGCGTGAAAACACAAGTTTCATAATCGACGCCGAACCGGTGTATTTAATGCACCTATGGGGCCTGTTTTCGCGCCGATTTTTGAATGTGACCAAAACATGATATACATACCCAAACATGGTTTTTGAGTCTAATGAAGTGGATTGGACATGTTTGGCGTGAAAACACAGGTTGTATAATTGGCGCCGAACTAGTGCATTTAATGCAACAGTGAGGCCAATTTTCTGGTCGGATTTTAATGGTGACCAAAACATGATATACAGACCCAAACAAGGTTTAGGGTGGAAAGGACTGATTTGACATGTTTGGCGTCAAAACACAAGTTTATAATCGAGACCGAACCGGTGCATTTAATGCACCTCTAGGGCTTGTTTTCGCACCGATTTTTGAATGTGACTATAACATGATATACATACTGAAACTTCGTTTTTTGGTGTAATGGAGTGGATTGGATATGTTTGGCGGGAAAACACAAGTTGCATAATCGGCACCGAACCGGTGCAATTAATGCACCATTCGGGCCTGTTTTTTCGCCGATTTTTGAAGGTGACCAAAACATGATATACAAAGCCAAACTTGGTTTTTGAGAGTAATGAAGTGGATTGGACATGTTTGGCGCAAAAAACATAAGTTTGTAATCAGCACCGAACCGATGCGTTTAACCTGTGGGGCTCGTTTTCGCGTCGATATTTTAAGATGACCAAAACATGATATACATACCCAAACTTATTTTTGGTGTAATGGAGTGAATTGGACATGTTTGGCGTGAAAATACAGTTTTCATAATTGGCGCCAAACCGTGCATTTAATGCACCTACGGGGCTGGTTTTCACGTCGGTTTTTGATGGTGACCAAAATATGATATACATACCGAAACTTCATTTTTTGGTGTAATGGAGTGGATTTGATATATTTGGCGTGAAAACACAAGTTTCATAATCGGCGCCGAACGGATGCATTTAATGCACCATTAAGGCTCGTTTTCTCACCGATTTTTGAAGGTGACCAAAACATGATATACAAAACCCAACACATGGTTTTTGGGAGTAATGGAGCACATTGGGCATGTTAGGCGCAAAAACACAAGTTTCCTAATCGGCGCCAAACCAGTGCATTTAATGCACATGTGGGGCCAATTTCGCGCCGATTTTTGAAGGCGACCAAAACATGATATACATACCCATACATGGTTTTTGGGTTAATGTAGTGGATTGGACATGTTGGGCGCAAAAACACAAGTTGCATAATCGGCGTCGAACCGGTGCATTTAATGCACCTAAGGTGACATGTTTGGCATGAAAACACAAGTTTCATAATCGGAGCCGAACCGGTGCATTTAATAAAACTGTAGGGCTGGTTTTCGCGTCGATTTTTGAAGGTGACCAAAACATGCTATACATACCCAAACATGATTTTTGGGTCTAATGAAGTGGATTGGACATGTTTGGCGCGAAAACATGAGTTGAATAATTGGCGTCGAACCGGTGTATTTAATGCAACAGTGAGGCCGATTTTTCAAGGTGATCAAAACATTACATACATACTCGAACTTGATTTTTGGGTGTAATGGAGTGGATTGAACATGTTTGACACAAAAACATAAGTTTCCTAATCACAGCCGAACCGGTGCATTGAATGCAACTGTGGGGCTGGCTTTCGCGTCGAATTTTAAAGGTGATCAAAACATGATATACAGGCCCAAACTTGATTTTTGGGTGTAATGGAGTGGATTGGACTTGTTGGGCGTGAAAACACAAGTTGCATAATCGTCGCCAAACCGGTGCATTTAATGCATCTATGGTGATGAGGACATCCCATCGTTGAATACACACGATGCTCATGCACGACATTTGAATTTTGAGGTGAGCTCATTCCTAAAGTCTTTCTTCATTTGAGAATAGATTGCTACCTAATAATTTTAAGTTGATTAGGAACCTTAGAGAGGATTAAGGGAAGCATGAAGAAGGACTTGAAGATGCTCCGGACCAGCAAGACACGTTGAACCTCGTAAGAGATTTAACCCAATTCGGAGTCGAGTTGTCCCTGGGTTCTAGGGAACAGTACACACTAATACGAACGCCCAGTTTGCATACGGGGGCCGTTTTGGACGTTCTAAATATGGTTGGAGAGTTAAGAAGATAACCTTTCCAACGGCACTGGTCTCAACTCCAAATTCAACCGGAATCAGCGAGAATTGTTAAAACAAAAGAACATTCTAGATATTTGGTTGTGATGATACTTCGGCCTATAGGACCATCATTGTCCAACGTGCACTCTCCGCACAGGTATGTCTTGATAAGATTCAGCACCATAATCTATTTTTGATTTACTTTGTGATCAAGAACCACCGTGCACGCGTGATCATTGATGGCGAGAGCTCCAACAACTTAGTGAGTACTGATTTGATCGCTACGTTGAACTTGGCCACACGGCCACATCCACATCCATACCATATCCAGTGGTTAAACGACTCCGGTAAGGCAAAGGTAGCTAAAACATGTCGTGATAGGACTTGAGTGCCTGATCTTTCGGTGAGGTGATAACTATCGATTTGGTGGAGTCGACCCTCACGATTCGACTACAAATGAACAGGTCGTGTGCGCCTTAGCAATCCTAGAACCAACTCCGAATGGTTATTGACCTCGCCGAAACAGCAAGATCAGCCTGATCACGAAGATCAATTCTTGCAAGTAATCGAAGAACAAGCAAGAACAAGATGTGGCAAACCAGAAATCTCTTCAAATATAGGGTTCTTAAATGGTGTCTGACAGGTGGTCGTTGGACACAACTGAAGATCAGAAAGTTGCAAAGAGCTAAACTATAACAAAAGAAAACCCGAGTGTTTCTGGTGGCGGCTAGGACCTTTAAATAGGTGCTGGGGTCGTCCTTAAACCCTAGGACGCGCCCCTAATGGGCTCAACTTGATACATGGGCCAACAGACTAAGTTAGGGTGACGCAGCACCTTCTGTATAAAAATGACGATTGGCACTCACTCCAACGTGATATGAGGGTGAGGTTGGATCCATTCGAAAGTAGATTTTGTGAACTTTCTAGAATGTACTTAAACACTGAAATTGGATTCTATACGAAGTCGTGACTTTCGTTGCAAGTTTATACTGTTTTGCAGTCCGAAACCACCATGTGTGAATATTTTCATTGAAGTCCTCATTAGAGGATATGATGTCCACATCATGTCGAGTCCCTTTCTCTGTTGTCACCTATGTTGATTATGTGGATTGTGTTGTTATGCTTATGCAAGCTAGTTTATTATTATTGGGTCGTCCATGGAAACATGATAATGATGATATCCACTATGGTAAAAGTAATAAATATACATTCATGCATAAAGGAAAGAAAATTACTTTATTACCTTTGACTCCTGCTGAAATTGTACAAGCTCATAGGGAGAGAATTACTGATGAGAAGAAAGAACAGCCTCGTACACCTGAAAATCAGGAAGCAATTAAATTGAAAACTCCTGTAATGCTTGCAACAAAATCAGACCTTGCTGAAATCCATCCTGAAAATGCTTCATGTTATGCTTTGGTATAACATTGTTTCACTCGAGGATCTTTCTTCTTCTTTGCCCTCTTCTGTTTCTGACCTTTTGCAGGAGTATCATGACGTCTTTCCACACGAGATACCTCCAGGACTACCACTCATTCGAGGGATGCACATTTGTTTGCTAATCTTGAGAAGTGCGCCTTTTGCACGGACCGAGTCTATTTTCTTGGCTATGTTGTTACTCCACATGGAATTGAAGTTGATGAAGCTAAGATAAATGCAATCAAGTGTTGGTCCACGCCCACAACGATTTCACACGTGCGGAGTTTTCTTGGACTTGCTGGATTTTATCGTCGCTTCGTCCACAATTTCAGCACCATTGCTGCTCCAATGAATGAGTTGACAAAGAAGGACGTTACATTTCATCACAAGAGGAGTCCTTTGCCACTTTGAAGGACAAGCTTACACATGCACCTCTGCTCCAACTTCCAAATTTTGGTAAGACTTTTGAACTTGAATGTGATGCAAGTGAAATTGGCATTGGTGGTGTATTGATGCAAGAAGGTAAGCCCGTTGTATATTTTAGTGAAAAATTGAATGACCCGGCTCTTAATTACTCCACGTCTGATAAGTAATTGTATGCTCTTGTACGATGTTTAGAAACGTGGCAACATTATTTATGGCTTAAAGAATTTGTCATTCATTCCTATCATGAATCACTTAAGCATCTTCGTAGCCAAAATAACTTGAACCGTAGACATGCTAAGTGGATTGAATTTATTGAATCCTTTCCTTACATCATCAAACATAAGAAAGGGAACGATAACATGATTGCAGATGCTTTGTCTAGACGATATGCTATGCTGTCCCAACTTGATTGTTAGATTTTTGGACTAGAAATAATTATGCAACAATATATGTTAGATGCTGATTTTAAAGATGTGGTTCTACATTGTCATGAAGGTAAGACTTGGAACAAATTTGTACTTAATGATGGATTTCTTTATAAAGCCAACTGTCTTTGCATTCCAGTTGGCTCCGTTCGTCTTTTGTTGTTACAGGTGGCGCATGGAGGAGGATTGATGGGACACTTTGCAGCGAAGAAGACGGAAGATATTTTGGTCACACATTTCTTTTGGCTAAAGATGAGATGAGATGTTGAACGGTTTGTAGCTCGCTGCACTACATGTCAAAAAGCTAAGTCACGACTAAACCCACATGGTTTGTACATGCCTCTTCCCGTCCCTTCTATTCCTTGGGCTGATATTTCTATGGATTTCGTTTTAGGATTACCTAGAAAAGAGGGGGAGAGATAGTATTTTTGTGGTAGTAGATCGCTTTTCCAAAATGGCACATTTTATACCATGTCATAAGACTGATGATGCTACGCATATTGCTGATCTATTCTGTAAAGAAATGATTGTTTGCATGGTATGCCTTCTACTATTGTTTCAGATCGTGATGCGAAATTTTTGAGTCACTTTTGGCGCACTTTATGGAATAAGTTGGGAACAAAGTTGCTGTTTTCAACTACATGTCACCCACAAACCGATGGAAAAACAGAGGTCGTGAACCGTACTTTGTCTACCATGCTACGTGCTGTTTTAAAGAAAAACTTGAAGATGTGAGAAGAATGTTTACCTCACGTGGAGTTTGCATACAACCAGGCAGAACACTCAACTCCTAAGGTTAGTCTATTTGAGGTAGTATACGGCTTTAACCCTCGTGCTCCGATCGATCTTTTGCCTCTGCCTTCTAACGAGAGAGTTCATCATGATGCTAAGTCGCGTGCTGATTTTATTCTCAAGATGCATGAAACGACTAAACAAAACATTAAAAAGATGAATGAGAAGTATAAAATTGCCGGTAGTAAAGGTAGACTTGAAGTTAAATTTGTACTAGGTGATTTGGTTTGGTTGCACTTAAGAAAAGATAGATTTCTGAGGCTAAGTCTAAATTGATGCCCAGAGCTGCTGGTCCTTTTAAGGTACTTGAGACGAACCAGTGGATTTAATGCACATGCGGAGCCGGTTTTCGCGCCAGTTTTTTAAGGTGACCAAAACTTGATATACAGACCAAAACTTTATTTTTTGGTGTAATGCAGTGGATTGGATATGTTTGGAGTGAAAGCAAAAGTTTCATAATCGGCGCCGAACCGGTGCATTTAATGCACCACTGGGGCCCGTTTTCTCGCCGATTTTTGAAGGTGACCAAAACATGATATACAAAGCCTAACTTGGTTTTTGTGAGTAATGAATGGATTCGACATGTTTGGCGCAAAAACATAAGTTTCATAATCGGCGCCGAACCAATCCATTTAACTTGTGGGGATCGTTTTCGCGCCGATTTTTTAAGGTGACCAAAACATGATATACATGCCCAAACTTTGTCTTTGGTGTAATGTAGTGAATTGGACATGTTTGGCGCGAAAACACAGGTTTCATAATCTGTGCCGAACCGTGCATTTAATGCACCTGCGGGGCCGGATTTCGCACCGGTTTTTAAAGGTGACCAAAACATGATATACACACCGAAACTTCTTTTTTGTGTGTAATGGAGTGGATTGGATACGTTTGATGTGAAAACACTTTCATAATCGGCGCCGAACTGATGTATTTAATACACCTCTGAGGATGGTTTTCGCGTCGATTTTTGAAGGTGACTAAAATGTAATATACATACCCAAACTTGGTTTTTGGGTGTAATGCAGTGGATTGGATATGTTCGGTCCCAAAACACAAGTTGCATAATCGACGCCGAAAGAGTGCATTTAATGCAACTGTGAGGCTGGTTTTCGCGCTAGTTTTTAAAGGTGCCCAAAACATGATGTACATACCCAAACTTGGTTTTGTGGTGTAATGGAGTGGATTGGACATGTTGGGCGCGTAAACACAAGTTTTGGTATGGCAGGGGCTGATCCCGATCTTTCGATGAGAGGAGGATAGCTTCGATTTGGGGTGGATTCGACGTTGACTGTCCGACTACAACAACCAACAGGGTTGCTGCGCCTTAGCAACAGGTACACCGGCTCCGATTTGTTGTTGTTCTTGCTGTGCCAAGAACAACCCTGAACCTGCGAGCAATCGAGAACAAGATGAACAGGTAGACAACTCACAGATCTGGATATAATCACGAAATTGGGGTTCTGAATCAAGCAAATCGGGTGGTCTCGTCGACACACGCGTTTAGAAGGAAGTAGCTAAGGCTAAACTTGCATCCGAACAAAACCCACCCTCAAATGACGGCTGCCACAGGTTTATATAGTGGGAAGACGTCCTGGAGGCGTGGGGGGACTCAAACCCTAACTTAGAGAGGGCTCCTAATGGGCTAAACTGGATACAATGGGCCTCAGCCCATGACTGGAGGTCCGAACGCCTTTTTGACGATTCTGATCACGTCTAGAGGAGTTTGAAGCTGAGATTGGACCCATCTGAAAGTAGACTTTGAGATCTTTCCTATGAGTACTCATTTGCCTTCAACAATATCCGGAGTGAAAAGTTATGACCGAAACAATCCAGCCCTGATTGATGGTCCGATCCTGCTTTATGGTCCTGGTGCTCCTCCCATGTTCCTAATCATAACAAAATCACCACAAGGATTTAGTAGTACCCTATTATGAGAAGAACTACTATAGACAGTGAGAAATGACTTGACCTGATAATTAAGTTGACACGCTCGAGCTCGTGTCATAGGTCCTTCTTGTGCAATTAGTTTGGTTGTGTCTGTGGAAGTGATGTCCTCATCATCCTCCCCTTCTTGCATTTGAGTCGTCCTCGACTCAAAGTCGTCATCTTCTCCCATATAAAGCTTCAAATCTGAAATGTTAAAAGTGGGGCAAACCCCAAAATCTGCAGGGAGCTCAAGTTTGTATGCATTGTCATTAATCTTTTCTAAAACTTTGTAAGGACCAGCAGCTCTAGGCAACAACTTAGATTTCCTTAAATCAGGAAACCTATCCTTTCTCAAATGTAACCAAAACAGATCACCAGGTTCAAAAGTGACATGTTTCTTGCCCTTACTGCCAACAACTTTGTATTTTGCATTCATGCATTCGATATTTTCCTTAGTGGTTTCGTGCAGCTTTAACATCAGTTCAGCACGTTTATTTGCATCAATATTTACCCTCTCCGATGTTGGAAGGGGCAAAAGATCAATAGGAGCACGTGGAATAAAACCATAAACAATCTCAAAAGGACATTTCTTAGTAGTAGAGTGTTTTGAACGATTA
>BCLH01000043.1:420810-440894 GCA_001602315.1 Zoysia pacifica | reverse complement strand
GCTGCTTAGAGGAAGGGAGCGTCAAGGCAAGCTACATCAACACCAAGGACCAACTTGCTGATCTTCTCACCAAGTCCCTTGGTAGAATCAAGTTTCAAGAGCTTCGCGCTAGGATTGGGATGATTCAAATCTCCCAGAAGACGACGCACAAGACTTAGGGGGAGAATGATGGAATAAGTCTAGTGCAGCTTTATGCTTTTCGCTTTAGCATCTTAGACTAGCTTTTCAGCTTTTCGCTTTAGCATCTTAGACTAGCTTTTCAGCTTTATGCTTTAGCATCTTAGACTAGCATCTTAGCATATGCTTGGCTGCCCACCAAGCCTATATATATGTATCCCCAACCCCTTAGGTTGGTCATGGCATTGTAGTGTGTAAGAAACATGGAGATAGTTGCCCCTAACACTGAGTGTCATCCAACACAATGCGAGTGTTGCGCCTAACAGTGTGTGTGCTCTAAAGGTTGTCATAGTTTCTTTTTGCTCACATCTCTTGTTAGGTGCTGGTTCTGATGCAATGACAAAGATTTTTGAAGTATTCTTTCTCCTGACCTACCTCATTCTAGAAGGGTTTATTACACTTTTTCACAATTGATGTTATAGATAGATCACTTGCACCACCTTTCAGTTGCTCAAACGGTGGTGTTAGGTAAAGCTATACAGGTCTTTGCGTCATATCCGCATGCATCAACAAGATCCTACCTGCTTTACTTTTCTGGTCTTGCAGAGTCGCACTCATTGGCAGAAGCTTCACTAGACCTAACTCATCCTCTGCAGTATCAGTATCGAAACATTTTACTCCTTTTCCTACCTTTTGCCACGGAAAGCATATTTATCAAAAAGTTTTTGTGGCTTTCACAGTTTCACATGGAAAAGTCTATTTTGCACTTATCTGCCCAGCCATGTCACATGTGCAGCATGTTGGAAAAGACTGAGAGCAATTTGGCATGCAGTCAAACCAGCTGGGCATTGCAGTTTGTTGATCGCGGGAGAATCTCTTCTAGCGCATCGTAATGGAGCACATTTGTCATTCATATAGAGCACAACAATGAATAAAGTAGCATTTTTGACTTTTTTGGAGATAACCACTTGCTACACATGCCCCTAAACAGTAAACACTGCCTTGTGCTTAGATATTCTGTCTCTTGGAACCATAGTATGGATTCTTAAAAAGCAAACTTTGTTGTGAGACTAGTGCTCAACAGTGGCAAAAAAGGTCGATGTAGACTGGATCAATTCTTACACCGTGGACTCAGATGAGAGCATCCTCTCCTGAGGAAAAATTAAATTCTTACACTCAATCTCTTGCTTGTAGAAATATTTTGTAGCTTGTACTCTTTTGTTAACAAGTCCAAGATGTAGGATTGCTTTCTCAATTGGCATGTCTTCATCATAGGGTCCACCAAAGCGAAAAGCTAAAGCTAAGCAACTGCAGCGAGCTGATGCTTTATAGTATCTATTTCTGAAATGCAGACAAAAACCTTTTACATAGATTATGGTTACTTGTTGCCATAATTTTCTGATGATTATGCATTTCTATCACTTTATTGTTCACATGCTCCGCAAAGTCTATACATACGTGTTGCTATAAACTGTTCATGATGTAATTCAAGATGTCGCAAATTATGATGCATGATGTCTTTGCACTTTTGTTGGGCCTTGCCTTTTTTGACACGCAGGTTGCTATAAACTGTATTACGTGTGATCTTGCAGTTGGTGTGCTTGCTTTTATCGGAAGAGACTTTTCAAAGTCACTGAATAGTCATCCACAGTTCGAACGGAGCCCCTAACTCTGATGCAAGGTTTTCTTTCATCAATTATTTGCTTTAATGAAATTACGCTGACTGAATAAGGCTATTTTGGGCAATCATAACGTATGGGCTTCATGTGGTCTTTGCAGGTTATATATGTCATCATGTGTTTTTCCGTTATTTCTATAATGGAAAGGGATTTATCCTCGGTCGAACAAAAAAAAAATGTCATCATGTAAGCATGAATTCATGTAGCGGCATTGCCTACCCATACTCAAAGCACGCCCTGCGTCTTCTACACACTAGCCTAGGTATGTACACAGTGTCCCTGGCCATTTAGATACATAGGCAAGAGGACAAGATCAGGGGCATTGAGCATCATGAGCTTGTGATGTTTGGATGGTTGGGCATGAAGATAAAATCGCTTTTATTCTGGAATAAAAAGATCGGCATACATATTGAGCGCCAATTACCATGCAGTGGTGAGTATGACTGACAGGATCGTAGACACCGCAACAACATTTAGCCACGTCAATTCAGACTGTTTGTTAAATGTTGTGGGGGGGCCGCAATGATCCTGCCATAACACAGAAAAAGGTTGCTGCATGTTGGAGTTGGTTTAAAGTTAGTTAATCAGCAAGCTGTTGGGTTTTTGCCCCAGCTAATACTGCAAAACGGCTGTCTAAATTCTAATATCCCTATCCCTTTCAACTTTTGTTGGAGTATATCAGCTGTTATTTTATTGGAAAAAAAATTAGGCAACCAGGCAACACAGGTCGCTTTTTGCGTCCATTGCCGTTCAGCTGGTCGAACACTGTCAGGTTTGTAGTTTGCAACCGGACGCGGCGTCCACTAATCAATCGCCAAAAGTCATTGGGGATGCTGAGGGGTCACTTGGGCTTCTAGAAGGTGAGCCCCAACAAAAGCGAGCACTTTTTTCACTAAGGGCATAAAAAATTCACGAAACGAGTGGAAAACGACATCTGAGAAGGATGGCTGAGATCGGCGATGAGATGGGGGCGATCGGCAAAAGCATCGTCTGGCTGTGGCGTTGTGCGCCGCTGCTGCCTTTTGGGGTGACGTCGTGTGGGCTACTGAGTAGCAACCACTGGCTACCAATTCAGTACCACTGCCCAGAGTTTCCATGAGAAAAACCTTAGTTGCGCTTACTCCACATCGCCTCTGTCCCCCTGTTCGTCCTAAGTTGGTGCCGGTGGTTCAGATTCTT
This sequence comes from Zoysia pacifica, assembly GCA_001602315.1. Taxonomy (NCBI): domain Eukaryota; kingdom Viridiplantae; phylum Streptophyta; class Magnoliopsida; order Poales; family Poaceae; genus Zoysia; species Zoysia pacifica. The sequence continues at coordinate 437,919 of BCLH01000043.1, read as the reverse complement.
TTTTGCAAGTGTGCAGATTATGATCAGTTTGCCATGTGGATCCATCTTGATGATTGTTCAGGGGGTTAAGAATAGGGTTTGCTAAACCATGCGTGCATGCACTCAGATGGTCGAATGAGAATATGCTTTAGCAATCACAGAGATCCATGCCCCCACAAAAGTAGCAGCTCGTTGCAAGAAAGCTCTGCAGAAGGCCCCGCCGGCAAAACCTGTAAAATAATTTTATGTTGCGAGGAGGTCACGAGTCATTGTAGTCTTATTACTACAGTGAGTCAGAGGGTCAACAATCTGATGAGAAGCACTGGGTGGAAGGCCCATGTCACCAACATATTTCCTAACCATTTCTTTCAAACGTCGCCGAACTTTTAGCCTTAAGCCATGAGAGTAATCAACTGGTCTGTCCATGCTGAGCTTGGATTAACTGTGGAAGTTTTGTGGCAGCTAAGGTTTGGAGTTCTTGATGGACGCCATATGTTTCTACTGGACTTGCTCTCTGTTGGCTCAGTCACGTGCAGTTTGACATGATCAGCTGCGACTTCTTCCTTAGCTCCTCATCAATTCTTTAGCTATACTAAGATATTTTTTTTTAGCTTCCACATCTTTTCAACTGAACATACAGTAGTATTTTCTTGTAGCAACAACTACTGACCAAGCCATGCGATCGACTTCTAAAGTATTTTCATTTGCAGAGATCTAGCCTCTGAAGTCTTCTTAGTAGTAGTATTTGGTAGAGTGAGCGAATTAATTTCTATTTTTTCCATCTAACGATGCAGCGGTGTTCCACGTGCATGGTTTCACTGTGAATGCGAAGTGTCACGTGCAAGCTTTGTATGACGAATCGAGCAATGGATGGGTAGCCTGACATATGGCAACAAAGGAAGAATCAACGTATTTTCTTTACCTGCCTCTCCACGCTTATGTAGCAAGATGAGTGGAGAACATTTTGGAATATGTGAGGGGTAAACTAATTGATTGTCCAGAGTTTCAACGTTGACGCGGCGCCGGTAATTTGGCAGTGATTCTGCCTTTTTCCTTCGCGTGATGCATGAGCCGCGAGCATGTAATCTTCTCATTTTGTATCACGATCGATCTGAACAATGTTATCACATTTTCAACCCTTCCGTTACGTTGGCTATGCTTAGTTGCTTACTAGTAGGTGCGAATATTAGCTGCATGGAACTTCGTGGAATTTCGAATAGTACCATCTCCGTGTACCAAGCGAGCACAGTTGACCTCCCGTAGTATACATTTTTGGCAGATCACTTCTAGACTTCTACAGTAATTCTCTGTTAGCTACTACGAGTGTATATGAGGATCATAACTACAGCAAAATATAAGCTGCGAACAGAACACATTCTAACACCTTTGCACATCACTCAGAAATTAGGAGAGCTTAAATACTGAAGAGTGAAGACGACCCTCGCTCTGCTCCATCAGAAACCTGATGCTCAGATGCGGGCCGCCACTACCGATTTGCCCACCAACCACAATCACCATTCATCCCCACACACCATGCTGCCCAATCCATGCCGTTTCGTGTGGCACTTTGTCCCCTCCCTCTGGTGGCATCAACGCATCTTCTACTCAACCTACCAAACCAAACAAAGGGCACGCGATCTCGCATGCTTCCAACTCCCTCGAATTCTTTTCCATTCACTTTCAAAATCCTTCCATGAGTATGAAATACTTCAAAAAAAACATTTGTAGAGTGACGTGTGAAACTCAGGTTTACAGGAGTCCTAATTAAAGAAAAAAGGGAGGTGGCCCAGTCTAGAGTCTAGACTCAAAACATCTAATACTCCTACTACTAGCTGAAGATCATAAACTTCCTATGGCTAAGGCACGATGCACATCAAAAGAAGATGTACTCCATTTCTTTGCCCACCGGCCGTCCTGCCCCTCTGATCATGTTGCAAATCTCACGCTATTAGCCTCTGTAGCAGGGCGTTGCTTGCAGAAGACTGCTGCGAGCCCACGGCTTCTGCCGCCGGGAGGAGGCGCCGCCGCGGGCCGCCGCAAACGCACTCGACGCCGGGACGGTACCCGAGGCTGTTGAGGCACCGGCATACCGGCACCACATTGATGTCGCCAGCTTCGGCCGTCGTCGTCGTCGCCGGTACAAGCGTCAGCGGCTTGTCGTCGCCGGACTCCTCCGCCGGCTGGTACGGCGCGAGGCTGATGGACAGGTTGAGGTCGATGTCGAGGAGCCGCGGCGGCGGACTAGTGGCGGGCCGCGGCTCCTCGTCGCTGCTGTGGCTGCACGCCACCGGCGACTGGGACGGCTGCTGGTGGTGGTGGTGGCCGCCCGGTGGAGACGCCGGTTTCTGCGCCGGTGGCTGGTAATGCGGCTGCTGCGGCTGCGCCGGAGCGGCGGTGGCGCTGACGGGGCGGTGGGTCTGCGGGTCGATGCCGCGGGCGAGGAGCTTGCGCTTTATGTGCGTGTTCCAGTAGTTCTTGATCTCGTTGTCCGTCCGGCCCGGCAGCCGCCCGGCGATCAGCGACCACCTGGTAATTAGGAATGTGGTCAGAAGAAGAAAAAAACGCTTTCTTTTACGGTGTAATAATAATCAAATAACCTTGATTGCTGGAGTAGGTGACTGTGATGTTACGAACAACGAGGAAGAAAAGAGAGATATAGATGCCTTACTTGTTGCCGAACAGCTCGTGGAACTTGATGATGAGCTCGTCCTCCTCCTCGGTGAAGTTGCCGCGCTTGAGGTCCGGCCGCAGGTAGTTGATCCACCGCAGCCGGCAGCTCTTCCCGCACCGAAGCAGCCCTGTGGCGCAACCGTCGGCCGTAAGCGCATCTCTCTAATTAATCCAAACACCCAGGAACGAACATACTGTCTCTACATCAAGAAAGATGCGAGCTGCTGCTTACGCACCGGCGGCCTTGGGCAGCGACCTCCAGCACCCCTCGCCGTGCGCCTTGATGTAGGCGATGAGGCGCTGGTCCTCCTCCTTGGTCCAGGCGCCCTTGTTGGTGTGCGCCTGCTCGCAGCACGGGGACCTCCCCATATACGCCGCCTGCAGCCTGATCGATCAACGCTCTCGTCTTCTCTCGTCGTCGACGGACTCTGCCTGTTCTTCGATGCCGTTCGTGTTGTCGTCGTGGAGGGAAAGGAGGGGGAAGAGAATCTGGTGAAGAGAGGTGGTTGTGTTGGTGGTGGTGGTGGAGTCTCAGAGCGAGCTTTCTGTGAACGAGGAGAGAGGTGGTTGTGAGAAGAGGTTGGTTGGTTTTATACGGGGAGCGGAGGAGAGGAGGAAGAGGGGGCCCATTGACCCGGATCGCGCTCAGCCATTTGACCGAGTTGGTGTGTGACTGGGGTTTTGAAATTATTGACACCATTTATTTTTATTATAAATTTTGATTATTTATTTTATTTAAAAAATTTATTTTAATATGTAAAATTATTAGTTGTGATTTAAGTTTCACTAATGATAAATCAAATAATAACAAAATCTTATACATTTAAACAAATTTTTTTAATAAGATAAATGATCAAAATTGAAGTTAAAAATCAACGATGTCAATAATTTAAAACCGAAAGGAGTATTTCTCACCACGTTTATTTTGGGATGTGGTTGAATTAAGTTTAAAAATATTAACACTTAGTAGCTTTTAACATCATTTCTAACTATTCGTTAACACCTAGTAGCTTTTAACATCCTGTGGCTTTGGCTATAGTAGCAAACGCAACGACTGCTGTTTCAGCTACAGTTGCATCGGCAGCATCCAACAGGCTATGGCTGCAGAGACAACCATATCAGTCTGAAATAAAACAATTACGCGGATACATGTCATGCCTACCAAAAATTCATTATGGTATCTTGTGGAACACAATTGGGTTTACGCGTAACTATAAGTCAGTAGGGTATCTTGTGGAATACAATTCGATTTATGCGCAACTATGCTATTATAAGCTAGGACAACTGATAAATTAAAAGACAAGATAAGTTGAAGTCCAGCATGATTTTGTGTCGATATACTCCCTTTGATATAAAATGAAGTCATTTTAGATAAGGTTTTAATCAAACATTAAGAATATAAATTATAAATATTTTTTATTTCGTTAAATTTTGATTTGTAAAAATTATATGAGTAGATTTGTATTGAAAAGTATTTTGATAAAAGTATACATATGTCACTATTTTATAAATATTTTTTTATTGAACATAAGAAAAATGTTGTGTTTTAGAAATTGTATCGTTGTAAAAAAAACTCTTTTTTATATTGGAGGGAGTACTGGCTGCTAGATAATGTCATGATGGTTACTGAGATGTTGATTTCTGATAAATCATATGCTGTTACGATGACAGTTGAATTCAATCATTTAGACCACTATCATTTTTTGTCCTCTTGATGTATCATATATAAATTATATTACTAGGTTCATTATGAAACATACTCCCTTTATTTTTAAATTGATTTTGCCGTTCACTTCAAATTTCAACTTTGATCATTCATTTTATTCAAAAAATTATGATAAATTTCATATATTTTATTATAATTTGCTTTATCATTAAATGTATTTGAAACATGATTCAAAATTTTACATATTCGAACTAATTTTTTAAATAAGATAAATAGTCAAAATTGAGATTTAAAGTCAACGACGATATCATTTAAAAAACGGAAGGAGTTATATCACTAGCTTCACTATAAGCTGCAACAAACGGTCCCTAAACAGTGGCAAGTGGCACCGAGCCACGGTGCTAAACAACGGTCTGATTTTCGGCGTTCAGAGAGAAAAACCGGCCCTCAATCATGAACTGTTTTCTTCCTTGAGCTGCATCTGCATGTGACGAGTTCAATTCGCAGGCAGTTCGTCAACGAAAAGTGCTCCGCTCAACTGCTCTGCTCTAAGGAGTAGTAGTAGGAAAAGGGAGTAAAGAAGATCGCGTGACGTGGAAAGCGATTAGTGGTGAAATTGTCTTCGTTCTTGTTGGTTCATCGGATATTTCCGGACGCTTTATTTTCTACCGCAAATCGTGAGTTCAGCGTCATTTTCAGGTTTTTGGAATGTAGGGATTTTACAAAAAATCACATAAAATTTTATAGGAAAAAATAAAGAATTTTAAAAAAATTACCATAAACCTTTGCCCCTGGGTGTACCTTGAAATCATTTCTCTCTTGCTGAGTTCTGGTCAGTGGTCTGTGCTTGCTTGTTGAACAGGTTGTTGCGCACCACAAGGAAATCTCTCTCCCGCCTCGCTGCACGACAGCATGAGTCGCTGGGCAGGGCAGGGCGGTAGCCTTGGGTGTGTTTGGTGAGAGGAACGGGACTGCCTCATTCAGCGTCAAGGAGTGGATGAGCGTATCTCTCAAAATTGGTGGGACGAGCTCATTCACGTTTTTTAATCAAGCTCATTAGTAAAAGATTAGCGATATTTAGTATATTTTTAAATAATCAAGGTATATTACTATATATTTAGTATTTATGAGTGTTAATATATTAATTAGTGGGTAATTTTTGAACAAATTTAATAATTATTCGTGTTAATTAAGTAAATTTTATTGATTAGTAAATATTATGATAAGATATTATTTATTTATTTTATAATATATTTATTAGTGTATCATTAAATGATAATTGAAATATATAACTAAGTAATGATTCTTGGTCTCTCCAACCAAACAAAAATAACAAAGATGACCCTGTTCATCGAACTAAACACTGGAGTGAATAAACTCATCTATTATACTATGTAGAATGACTCTGTATATCCTTCGTTTGACGCCCAACGAAACACACGCTTTGATGCTCCCGGGTAGGAGCAGGAGTAGATCGGGAATTGATTGGCGGGGAATAACTCCCGGGTGTTGTTGTAACGGCCTCGCCTTTCTGCTTCCCTGGACGCAGATGCTGGTAATCTTTGTCCAGACCGGCCGGCCATGAATGCGGCAAGTACCTGCCACTCCACTCCGGCTGAGCTGAGTACCAACCAGACCCCTACCAAGACCAGCCAGCCAACGAACCATCCAGACCACACAGTGGAACGCCACGCTACGCGGCGCGAGGCAGGTGGTCGTGCTCCTCGTCGGTTTCAGTCAGCAGTACGTACCAGGGTCGGGTCAGTGCTCCAGCTGCGGCTCCACCCGCTCCACGGAACTGCATGGACCCGAACCTACCGCTCTGTCTTCTCTCCTCTTCTGCGGTTCTTTTACAACACCTGATGGCACGGAGCTGTGTGGACGTAGACCTGGTCCATCGAGAGTTCCAGGATTGCATGGACTGTGGACGTGTTCCGTATTCCTAAGAGGAAGAAGAGGCAGGAGCAGCGCAGCAGTTTACTTCTGTACTGGTCCTGCGAGCTCGTAGGAGTAGAATAATGGCGGTGTTAATGACTGAGCTGGTCGATCCGATCCGCTGGCAAGAAGAGCGAGAGAGAGGTACAGTAGGTACTCCAGCGTGTGCTCCAATAAATAGGCTCACCTACTAACTTTCCGGCCCCCTCTGCCCCAGCACCGCCGGTGACGAAGAAACACCAGTTCCCGCCAATTCCCTCTCGCTTTGATTGAATGATCCAGCCAGCCATAGGCCCAGAGAACGTTAGTTAGACGCATTAACAGAGGAAGGAAGAATACGACAGCGATCGGTAGCAAGAACTTGAAGAGCGGACGGACAGTAGGACTGAAAAAGGATGGGAAAATCTCGTTTGCTTTTCGTTTCCGTATTTTCTGCGTGAAATCTCGCCGTTTGCTTTTCGTTCTCCTATTTTCTGCGTGGACGAACGAAAACGGACGAAAACAGAATAGAAAAAACAGAAACAGGATGAGAAAAAAGGGAAACGAGATCGAAAAATTGACGTTTTTATTCGGAATCATTCTGTTTTTGTCTCGTTTTCATCCTCTTTTTCATCTGTTTTTGCATTATCCTGTTTTTGTTCTGGTTGTAAAAAATTTATTGAATTGTGTTATTCAAAATGTGTTGTAAAAAACTTATTGAATTGTGTTACATAAATATGTAAATTATCTATTTTGAATGTTTATTTTGATGATAATATTTTATTATATTGAGTTATTTATGTTGATGTTTTTGATTAAATATTGATTACCGATCGATTCCGGACATCTTGTCTGAATTGGTTCGTTTTCGATACTCCGTAATTGTCCCGTTCATCTTTGTTTTCAATTTTTTTTGTTTCGGTTTCTATCCGAAGGTGAAATATGAAAATAGAAAACAGTTTAAATACTTTACCGACCATTTCTTTCAGCCCTAGCGGACAGATCCAAAGTCTCCCCCAAGGTCCAAAGTTCCAAACCTAACGCACAAAAGCAGCAGGCAGGTAAGGTTCCAGGGAGGAGGAGAGGGACTCACGAGTCATGACTGATGAGGGAGAGATCGTCAATGCGGCGTTACGTTGGGCTGACCGGGCAACAGCTCTGATGAGCAGGTAGCTCGGCTGGCTGCTGCTTTTCGACCGAGCGGCACGCCGACACTTGTTCGCTGATGACACACACTGCCCTTTCCGTTTCTTTCCAACGCATTTGTTTCACTGACGCAACGGGCGCATTATGAACACGAAGCCCGTTCTAGGGATGATCGACCACGCTAACCATTCCATCCATCCCATTGGCCGACCGACGTCTCTACGACCCCTTCTCTTCCCTAGCTTTGGACGAAAAAGCTGCAGAGTGGTGAAAAGGCGTAATACGATCATGTCGTCCACACGTCACTACCAGAAACGAACAAACGAACGAACGAACGAGTCGTCTCCTTCGAAAAGGTTAAGGCGTCCTTTGAGTGAAGAATTTTTTTTTCTATTTTTACGTTTTTCAGTAAAATTTGAACTAATTTATATGAAATTTTTATATAATTTGTACAAAAATTCTGCGTTGTAAAGAATTCCTAAGATTGGTTTCAGATCCTTAATTTCCAACTTGATCGAAGCCAAAGTCTTGGTGGAGAGGTACGTGCGATCCGTAATTTGTTGAGGCTTGATTTGCAGGTCCGTCGAATATCGCCACTGTTTTTCTGTTGAAAACCACCGACCGGCCTAGCTTAGCTACCCCTAGAACGAGACAACAAACAATAAGTGCGTGTGACATGAGCGTTAGGTTTTCTTGTCGCCCCTAGAACGAGACAACAACCTAAAACGAGACAACAACCAGGTCATGTAAGTGCTGCTCCAGAAAACAACAGCCTAGCTTAGCTACCCCACCGGTACGATACAACGTGCTCTCTCCCTCTCAAAATAAATATTATTGGTTATTTTTAAACATCAATTTTTACTTTCTCGTTTTATTAAAAAATAATATATTTATTTTAAAATATAAATATTTTTAAGTTTGAATAAAATTAAAATCTTTTAACTTCTACTAATAATATCTAAAAAATTACAAAATTTTTAATATCAAAATATAATTTTTATGAAAATTTATTTAATAATAAATTCAAAACTATAATTTCTATATGATAAAACATTATTAATTATATATTATTAGTACGTGTGACATGAGCGTTAGGTTTTCTTGTCGCCCCTAGAACGAGACAACAACCTAAAACGAGACAACAAACAGGTCATGTAAGTGCTGCTCCAGCAAACAACCGCCTAGCTTAGCTACCCCACCGGTGCGATACAACGTGCTCTCTCCGTCTCAAAATAAATATTGTTAGTTATTTTAAATATCAATTTTTACTTTCTCATTTTATTAAAAAACAATATATCTATTTTAAAATATAAATATTTTTAAGTTTAAATAAAGTTAAAATCTTTTAACTTATACTAATAATATTTAAAAAATTACAAAATTTTTAATATCAAAATATAATTTTTATGAAATTTTATTTAATAATAAATTCAACTATAATTTTTATATGATAAAATATTATTAATTATATTATTAGTAATCAAAGTGATAAAAGTTTGATTTTGATTAAACCTAAAAATACTTATATTTTAGAACAAAGGGAGTATGTAATCTAAAAAATCACAATAAAGTAAGTTATATTTTCACCGTTGTTTTGAATAAAATAAATGATCAAACATTGTTAACAACACTTATTCTAGGACAAAAAAATAATACTACAAAACTTCATGAAGAGCATTAATACATGCATGTGTATACATGCACAGTTGAAACCAGAAATATACATGGCCTACTACAATACAAATATGCACCATCTACTGAAGGTTTGAGCTTGTACTCCCTCCGGTTCAAAAAGAATGTGGTTTTGGACAATGTTTTGGTTAAACATTAGAAATATAAATTACAAATAAGTTTTAGCTTATTAAGTTTTGGATTAGATTTATCTTGAAAAATATTTTTATAAAAGTATGAATATGTTGTTTTTAATAAATATTTTTATAAAAAAACAGAAGTCAAAGTTATATTTTAAAGACTGTATCATTGTTCAAAATAACTTTTTTTTTTTTTACCGGAGAGAGCACGTGTATGTAACTGTATCCTTTCATAACCAATCTGGCACCGGTAAGTACATAGTCATGTACTCCATATGTATTAATGTATATACATCTGCACAAATACTTCGGTTTCGATAAAATTATTATTCTGGCTATGAATCTGGACAGTCGTTTGTGATGGCAACAACCTGGGCAAGGACAAAAAGCAGCAACTTTCAGGTGGCTTGAGGACAAACGGCCTGGATTCTAGGGCTAACATCGATGGGTCACCTAACAGTTGCACAGCACACAAATAATCAAGCTCCTACCAAATGGAACAAGAGATGCTTTTTGACTCCTCTGTTTATTTTTTGTTTGTTTCGGCCTCTTCTTGGGGCACTTCTGGAGTACGGGGTAGGTGCCATCCCAACTGTGACGTGGTGTGGTCCTATACGTTTGTTGGATTCTAGAAGGCCTTCTTTGCCTACCTACCCTGCTACTCTCAACCAACCTCATCAGTATTTGGCTTGTTGACGGAGTAACAAACTTGCTAATGTTGGCTAGTTGTAGTAGACCATTGATGATCTAGCTAGCCACACTGTCAAGGTTTTGTAGAGAGTAGATTAGGGCATAGCTTCTGGCTGTGGCACTCATACGTTTGGCAACATATGCTTGCTAGCTAGGCCTATGGATTATGAAAGTTCAAAAGTTCTTGATTATGATGGATTGTGAAAGCAGGAAGCTGATCTCATCACAAGTGTAATCTAACAATTGCCATGGTTCATACCAAATCCTTGTTGTTGCGATGAGCTTTCACTCATCAGCTGCCAACTATGCTGGTTGAAAGATATGCACTCAAATTTGCTGTCGATGACTTTTCGCCTCCGTTTGAAACATAAGAATTTCTTATGAATCACACAAAAATTTAATTTCACATAATGATTTGCTATTTCCTTAATGCTTAAAGGCTCTGTTTGAAACGAAGGAAATCTTTTTTTTTCGACGTTTTTTTCTATAAAATTAAACTGATTCTTGTAAAATTACTGTAAAATTCTTGTAAAATTTCTGCGTTGCAAACAAGAGCTAAGAATTGTAGGAAGCTCTATACTCCTAGCTGGTAGCACGTCAGTAAAAATGTCTCGCCGGCACTAAAACACACACATGCTCATTTGATGTGTTCAACATGAAAAGACGAACGGATTCTGCTCCCTGCAGCCATCGTGTCGCTTTACGTGTTCTTGGTGACAGGAATCGCGAAGAACTTTCTTCAAGACACGCTATAAAGTCAAATAATAAAAAAATTATTCTCCATGCGTGTTTTTATTATTATTTCGGTGCTCAGAATCTACGTCACTGAAACATTGGTACCAAAATAAATTGGCTCCGGTACACCTGCACGTCAGGTTAATGTATCCCACCTACAGGCCTGTGTTTTTGATCGTTTGAATGTGAGTTCAGTACTTACATTGCAGTTTTTGTTACGACCATCGCAAGCATCTATAGTTTTCATAAACGTTGATGTCGCCATAACTGGTGATGACCTGACTCTCGGAGATGATAAAGTTCAACCGTTGCAAATGAAGCGTAATGCAAAATAAACAGGTAATTATGCTGGAAAAGAACTGAAATTTGTTCTGCGTATCTATCCATCGATGAATAGTGTGTTTTTTTTTCTCGAGACCATGCTATAAAAACGCGTCTATAATTAATACATTGTCGTTACAATCTAGGCGTTCACATTGTCACGTAGTAGTACTCTACGACACCACACCCGTCAAGTTCGACCAAAATGGACAAAAAATTGACGGGACTGGAGCAAATTTTGCCTGTTTAGAGAAAGCAACAAGTCACCATGAATCAACCACACGTCCTATCAATTTGGCCCGACCGTCATAACCTAAAAGGGCATCGCCATTATCATTGCCTCCGACATTTTCGTATATATACAGAGATTCTGTGCTTTGTACAGATCCACATCCCCTCATCAAACAGAATTTACAGTACAACAATTATACAAGGCGTATAATTATATACGAGATATTACACTCTGGAACCGATACGTATATACAAGATTTACCTGCTGATCCAGTCCCATAAATATCACAACAACAAATTTACCAGCAGCAACCTTCAAACCTTAGGCAGGAAGGCTCATGAGTGCAAAGAATTGCCACCGTGCAGTTCTCAGCATGGTCCACGATGATCTGGCAACAGCCAAACGACATTCTGATTATGGATGTTCGTCAGCATGAGCCATCAGAATCCTAGATCAAATGATGGTGGAGCAAAGCTAATCTCTGATGCTTTCTTAGGCTCCACCGGCTTCTGAGTCAACTGTGTAATCCTTTGTTTCCACTGCTCGGTTGCTTGTGCTTCAATTGCATCAAGATCAAGTCCCTCAAAAAAATCATCATCCAAATATATGTCATCAATGGCTCCAGTGGCAACATGTGATGAAGGTGGTGGAGCTGGCTCTAGTTCGAGGTTTATAACCGGGATAGATGAAGGTTGCTGGAAGTTCAGCTTTCTCTTTCTGCAGTCCGTTTTACTTGATGATCCGCAATTGCCAGTAGTAGTTTCACTTTGATGCTGTATGATACTGGCTCCTTCCATTGATTTTAGTTGGTACCATAAAGGGCTTGGATCCATGGTATGATGTATCGGAGGAAGCCCTTTTGGTGTCTCAATCCTCTCAACAGAATTGTGCCCAGTTTCTGAAGAACTCGTGTTTCTTGTCCTACTAGAAGCAGATCCATCCGAGGCATCAAGGTATCTAGAAGGCAGAACCACTGGGGTCTGTGTGAGCAGTGATTGCCTGCAGACATCAAATGGAAAGGGAGTTTAGCAATTTTCTTCTATCACATTTTTCCAAACAGAAACACGGGCATGCAAACTGGTAAAGGAGAGTACCTTCCAATTTACCTTATGCTCACTTTCTCATATAAACAAGTAAAAAACTTTTTACAAAGAGAGAATAATATTTCATATGATACTTGATATACTCCAGGTAATAAGTTACAGTGATCATCTGAACAAGGTTCAACGTCTCAGAAAATTGAAGCAAATTATGTGCAAACAATGCCAGTCAGGTATCTAGGCATTGAGGTATCTTAATCAATTAGTGTACAAATCTGTTTGTGTTCCATAGTAGTACAACAACACTCTAGTGAAAATTATGTGTAAATTAAATATGCCATTAATTTACAACTTCTGTACTTGTGCTTATTCATGCCAGACAGACGACAAATTTACAATTAGGCAACAGAATAGTCTTAAAACATGTAATTCAAAAGGGAATTTATTTTCTTTTGAATACCAAATGAAAGAAGTTGCTTAATTATCTCATACCTGTAGAAACCCATCATATCAACATTATTTCCATGGCCTTGTTCAGTCTGGGTAAATTCACCAGGAGTTTCCTGATCATCAATGAAGCTATCTTCATATTTGTCTTCACTTGGGTTGTCATCCTCATCTTCTGAAACATCAGCATCTTGAGACACCCTAATGCAATAATGCAAAAGTTAAAATAGATAAATAACTATTTCTAAGAGAAAAACACAATACATTGAAAGACATGCAACAGTAAGCAGAATCAGCACAATTTTCTTCTGCTAATATGTCATTTTCTGATTTTCAATCCAAGGGTTTTCTTAATCTTACTCGACTTCCTCATCAATATAGGTATCCAGATGCCTCTTCGCCTTTCCCTTGTTTCCTATATAAGAAGATCAATAAGAAGTCTATCAAGACATAACAATACGTAAAAATTCCAGTACTGAAATGGTTGGGGACAACAAAAACCCAAGATTTAATTGTTAACTGTTAACATCATTGAGCCTTTATGATTATAAAGACAATAAATTCAGCTCACCTGTAGTATGCTCTATTCGGTTTGGTACAGTTGAAATATCTCCAAATCCATCACGACAGCTATACAAAGAAATGGATAATTTTTTGATCTTGTCGCCGTATTTGCAGAGTCTCCTGTATTTGGGTGCTTGCTGAACTGATCCTGATATATCAGCAGCTGATCTAAGCTGGCAATCACTAGAAAAACTATCACACAGAAGATTTGTTGAAGTATTAACGGCTGGAGTGCATATTTTCACATTTGATGGACATGCTGGCTCTTCTGCTTGTACTCGACTCTGATCCAGGATATATTTTGATGAGATAGCATGATCATTTTTTTCATCCCCTGAAGGTTCTTTTTGACATCTAACTGCACTAGTCTGATCATTGATTGCACCATCTAATTCTACTTGTATGTGGCTAACATCAAGTAATGGAGAGTCAGGAACAATTCCTTCTTCAATATAATGTGTTAATCTAGGACTAAGCGCCATATTATCTTGGCCTGAAAAGGAAGAGCTTGCCAGTCTTGCACTGCAATATTGGTCCCATTTCCCCCTTGGGGTTGTAAAAGTTTTACATGGAGTTGTAAGCACACAATCATTAACATTGACAGCTTGTTCAGAATGGGAATGCAGGTGTAAATTTGATACACTATTCTGAAGCATATGTTTGTCTGAATCAGTACCATATCTAGGACAATCAAATTCAACAGTAGTGTTACTGACTTCTGCCGATTTGCAAGGCCTGGACATTTTCAGGGATCTGTGGCACCAATCTGCATTCTCTATTTCCTTGTGGAACACAAATGCATGAGGCAGGACTGGCACAAATGTAACAGCAACATTGCCTTTGGAATCCACAGTTACATGATCACCACTAAAGAAAGTGTGGATGGGATATGTCCTAACCTGAGAATTTGGCATATAAAAACTTTGGCTCAAAATTTCTTTGGATGAAGCTTCCACAGAATCACATCTTAGAGACATTGCCTCTGTACCGGTACTTTCATTTGTCTGACCCCTCACAGTTACAGCATCAGCAGGTCCTTGAAAAGGATTTTTACACTGAAAATGTGTTACAAAACAACGTCATCCTGATGAACCTAGTTACAGCTAAAAAAATCACACAGATCTTCAGCAAACCTACCTTTGTCCTAAAACAGGAGAGATCTTGAAGTTGTTGCATAGCATCAATTAGCATATCCGTTGTCCGGAATGAATGAGGAACTTTGTGAACAACACTTGGAGAAAGCTGGAATCTAGGAAATGCCACAAGGGATGGTCTCCACACATCTTTGTCCATACCAAAGTACCGAGCAATCAATTGATCATCTTCCTCTGACATTTTCAGAGCTGGTGATGTACCTTTTACAGCACCTTTAGTTCTCTTTAACAATGGAATATATTTCTCTATTGTGAATTGAACATACTTAAGTTCCGGTTTAAATATATGCGGAATCTGTTAATATGGATAATGGAATTAGCTTCAGATGCAAGGAATAATTTTATGACATGGATTATATGGAATTACCATCCTAGGACTAGCATGGTATTCAAATCTCTTGCTGTTACGCAACAGCTTCTTCATGGTCTTGGTATCTGCTTGTTTCTTTTCGTACCCCTTTGCCTCATCTCCATCACAAGCCAAAACAAGTTTGGGCAGTTAAGGTAGCCAATTCCAAAGAAGAAAACATGCTTATCCTAAATAAAACATATGGACGTGATAACTTTCAGTTTCTTATCATAACAAAGGATATCAACTCTTCCATCATGCTTCCTCCCAGTTCTTCCCATTCGTTGAATCATCCTTAATGGCGAGATATTGGCATCAAAACAGACCACAAGATCAACCTCAATAATATCTAGTCCTTCCTCACCGATTGATGTTGCCACCAAAACATTGTATTCCCCAGATCGAAATTTCTGCAAACAATCTATATGATGAGGTATAAACATAACACAAATCATGAATAGTATGCACTACTATTCTACCTGCAAAATAGCTTGCTGTGTTTTTTGTGATTGTCCCTTCAATCGTTTGCCTGCCAAAGACCAAAGCTTTGAATTAAGTAACGTAAAACCAATTCTAGCCATCTACTTTATTTGTCAAATTTTAAAATAGACTAAATGATTGTGGACCGTCCATTTGCACTGATCTCAAGGCTTAGGAGGTAAAAGTTCTCTAATAATTATTAATTATTATATCATTCAATTTGGAAAGTAATTAACGGCAGCTTGTTTTACCTACGAGGTGAACCAATAGGCACTTGGACTACCTTAAAAGGACTCTTTCATTTTTTGAGTGCCCCATATTTCGAGAAATTTCAATAGAGTTACAAGATATAGGACTCATAAGATATCACAAAGAGGGGCATTGTCCAGTGATATACTCATCCAACCGGGTGCATGTGGTTACTGGATTAACTCCTAATGTTCATTATGCTCACTCTCAACTTTTGTAGAGGGTGAAGAAAGCAGGGCCAACCTACAAACAGATGGATCCATGACACTGAGGTGGACCAGACAGGGAACGACAAACACAACAGCCGCCCAAAAAAAGGTCTGGCAACAAAATAACCGCTCCACACATGGCCCAAAAACGCCCCAACGAGCATTGAGTTTGCTCAGCAGAACAGTCCATAAAACCAGATGATAGGAGGGCAGACAGGTTCGAGGGCAGGACAGGGAACACACATATCAGGGGGGCCTCTAAAAGGTCAGGATAGTACTAAAAAACTTGCTCATATTCCTTGCAGGTTTGAACATGTGGAAATCATCTCGAAGCTCTGAATAAACGGCTTTAGAAGAAGACTGGGAGGAGGACTCAGAAGACTGGAAATCGTCTCAAAGCAGATCCAGCCCAACCAACTGCGTACAAGGGAGACGCGGAACAGGCCTGGCGGACACATGTGGTTGAGAACAGGTAAAACATGTGGCAGAAGCTGATAGGCAGAGAGTTAGCTGGAGTGCGTAGAGTGAATTTCCATGCCCTATAGACTGTGATACAGATACATAAGAAAAAAAAAAAGATTCAACTGATATAGTCTTGCCTATTGCATACTTCAAGCAGAATACTTTCACATAACGTGAACTCAATTACCAACTAAGAAGCTATTTACAAAGATTCTTCTGTCACATTTATGTCATTATGGATAAATCTTAAATATGCAGTCAAGTTTTTGAAATTTTGCCAGATTTGAATGAAGCACAAATAGAACCCCCTCCTCCCACACACACACAAAAACAGTGAAATCCTAAACAGTAAACAGTTGATATTCGGTGACCCACTGCTTAGCGTTTTCAGCTTAATTGGCTATTTACAACCATTTAGTCAAGCTAAAAACAGGATTAAGCAATTTAAACAGCTGTTTAGGGGCTAGGGACAACAGAGGAACCTCTGTCTACTGTTTAGACTGGTCTAGACGGCCGTTATGAAAAACACTGCCAAAAAGTGCTTTCATTGTATTATTATTCTAATTATGTTTTCATTTCAAACCTGCTTTGACATACTATAATAGAAGTACTGGTTGAAAATATATTTTAGAAACTGTTAGACATCAACATGTTTCTGTACCTGGAGGAATTAAAATAACAGCTAATCAGAACTGAGAACATATATTTTAAAATGGCACTTCTGTAAAATCAGGGTGATTTTACATCCACGTACCTGCTGAACTTTGACCAATGAACTCAATGGGTCTCACAAGTTTATCATCAATAGTTTTTAACGAGCAATATATCTCACTGCATTGCAAGGAAATCACCAAATTATTCAACCTTAATGATAAAGTGCCAAACAAATAACAAAAGTAAAACACTGTTTTCCAGCCATATAATAAGTAATTTAGTTCATCACATAAGACCACCGACAAAATTCAACAAATATGAAATTTTCTTTCCATAT
>BCLH01000043.1:408030-420800 GCA_001602315.1 Zoysia pacifica | reverse complement strand
TTAGTAGGAACAAGGACTATGTTATAATTTATAAGGATTGATTCTTACTTGACACTTCCTCGGAAATGAGAAAAGATAATGACCCTTGAGTCCTTGGAATCACTTTTACCTGTATCATGATAATCAGTACCCATGTCATTAACTGCAAACTCAATAAGTTGCCACATCGAGCAGTTCAGTTCAAGTCAATGTCAAATAAGAGTTTGAATTCTATGGTGAAAGTGAATCAAAACTGAAGGTCTTCCTATGATAATGTCAATATCAACAGCTGTTCAGTCCAGTGAAGAATCCATCTAAGCAGATAAAATAGTTCTATATTAGCCAGAAAACTAGCATCATGAGTTCTGATAAATTTCATGCACCAAACAGTCAGCCAACTTGCACCGACATAACACTACTAATCTACTATGCTAAAGAACAGTACACGGTTCTTATAGCCAACAAATAAACAGATTACAGAACACGATCATTTCCAGTATGCCACACACATAATGCTTGACCTAACAACAGCTCCAATCAATACGTCAAATATTTAGGTCTCCATAGGAATGCTGGTATTTTACAGGAACCACACAAGAATTTTACAGAAATCAGGTTAATTTCACAGGGAAAATGCAGGATTCAGGGAAAAAAAAATCTCGTGCTACAAAGGAGGCCTTAATATACAGTATGCAGATACATGTATTGTCCAAACATGTGTTTTGTATCCATTAAGTTTCATGGCACATTTTGCATGGTTCAAAGGACAAATGGGGTACAGAATTAGGAAAGAAGAAGCTTACTTACTGAAGTGCTCAACCATCACAACTTTTAATTCTTTTATTTTTACACATGAACCTTGAGATGAGAGAATCCGCATCTTATCTTTTAGTTGCCAAAACTGTTCATTCTTGCACAACAAATTCAACGACCTTCAATGAACAAAAACTGTGATGAGTGCAAACATAAATGAATGCTTGCTTGTAAATTGCTTGTAAAACTAAAGTTTGAACATTAGCCAAGGTCTAAAAATCATCCCATATCAGGTTCCACTGAAGAGCCACTACAGCTGCCAATATCTCATGACCATGCAGAAATTAATCTGGGATTTTCTAAACTTTTAGGCCCATTTAATTCAGAAAGAATGCTGTGCAGGGCAAAAAGGATTATCCCACCAAGATCCTTGCCATTAACTTATTTCGGCATAGCAGGGTAGTGGTATATGCAATCCAATGAGCAGACTACCCAATAAGGTATCCTTAAACATAGAAAAAATGGTGACCAGCTTTTTTTCTAAACATTGTATGGAAATCTCGTCTGTAAGTTTCATTGACCCATCCTAAATCACATGTTAAACTGTGAAGACTATTCTAGACCACGACATATTTATATCTTTATAATAGGTCTGTCAAGAATATAATAAAATACAAATGAGGATGTTGCTATTGCATTACATATTTGTGGCATTATTATGCATGAACTGCATGTGCATTATTATACAAATCCGTACAGAAATGTAGAAAAAGCGTGTGCAGGAATCACCTTTTCTTCAACTTGTCTACCATAAACTCGTATGCTTGTTTGATTCCATGGCTAACAAGCAACTTTCTTGTGTGACAAAGTGAGCAGAGAGCCACAAAAGATTTTGAAATGTCTTCTCTGTCCACGTCACGGAAATGTGATGGGGGTGCTTCTGTGAATTTATCCTTATAACACAGCAAGTCATATGCGTTCCACTGGTAAAATTTGGAAACAATTAATAGTACGCTTGAGTAGCAAATCAGAAAACAGTGCAGGAGCAAAAATCAACAGAAGTTCAGAACAAAAGCATGTAACTGTTCACCAGCTGAGAATGCATGTATACTGATTTTAGACGAAAAAGAAACATACATTTGCCGGGTCCCTTTGATCAATCACACCAGCATCACGCAACCGATTAATACGTGGGTGTATAATATCCATTAGCAAATTGTCGACTTCAGTTGCATCACTGCCAAAAGGGATCTGCATGGGAATAAGTGGTTTTTTCCATTGCAGAGGAATATTGTGCAACCAAATGAGCAGAACTTGCCTATACCTTCCTAACTTCAACATCACGTGTATTAATATATTTCCTCACTTCAGAATCCTCTTCATCATAATGAATCAACTCTGAAATGCATAAGTTGTTGATAACACTTTGGATATCTGCATATTTTGCTGGACACAAGCACAGAAAGATTGCAATCTTAGAAGATATCTTCAAGTTTCAGCAAGTATGTTTACTTTAAATTACAGAGACTTACATCCTGGGGTAGCAGTTAGAGCTAAAATTCTTAATGGTACATGAGCTTCCACTAACTGTGAAAATGATTGAAATAACAATTGATCAACATAAGGTGAAGCACCCAAACAACTAGTTTACTGAAATCATCTTGAATCAAATAAGCTTAAGATGCAGAAAAATGCTTGTTAGACTGCACAGCGCAGCCGAAACAAATACGTTAGAACATTAAAGCGAAACATGCCTTTTGAACAGCAACACAATAAGCATGATTCCCTGAGGCTTTGTGAGCTTCATCTATCACCAAACAAACCATTTGCTTTATCATGCATGTGCCTGATAAAAGCAAACTCTACAATGTTAAATAAGAGAAGAATCGATAACAATGCAGTTTAAGAGCACCAGTAAAGCATGTACCATGAAAAAAAAAAAAGAAAATCCAACCACAAATAGATTTGTTCTGATAAGGCCAGTCCAAAGATAATCTGGTGTTGCTTTTTTTTTTTATTTTTTGTGCTGGTACTCATCAGTTTTATCTCAAGCCTACTAAAACTTGCTTTGGGCTAAAAGGCCGTTCTGTTGTTGTTTCAAAAATAGGTTCATATTTAGCTATCATTCTTACTATAAAACAAATGGCATAAACAACCAAGTAAAAAAAGGGCAGCCTAGTGCACATAGCTCCCTCTTGCATAGGGTCCGACCACTATGGGTCTTTTGTAAGTAGCCTTTCCTTGCATTTCTTCAAGAGGCCATTTCCAGGACAAACGACCAGGTAAAAATTAATTAATATCACAAGAAGCGGTGGAAACTATCACCAGATCGTATATCATTGTCAAGAACCTGTGGAGTGACAAAGAAAACTCTTTTTGATTTCCATAAAATTGAACGATTGGAAGGGCTGTCCGTCCCCTTCATTTCTACCGTCCACTCCTGCAAATAGGTTAATCATATCAGTTCCCAGACTGGGTACATCCACATGGAAGAACATCCTAGTCTCCAATAGATGCCAAACGATGCTAATAGCTGCAGATACATATAAAGGAATGCATTTAGCAAAATTTTTGTCAAAAAATATAAAACTACAGATTTAAGGACATTTATTCAACAACTAGAGACCTATTCTCTCACATTACAAATTATGCAATGACCACATCTTACTGCCCTATACTGACAACCAGGCAAAGCTTGAAGTGACACAAAGTTAATAAGGACATTACTAAAGATTAACTGTAAATTTTGTGACAAAACTATACTAATCTGTAGCCTTACAGAAGTACTACAATGAGCAGTGGTGCAATAATATGGTCACTGTACTTGTAATTTACAAAATTTCACCAGTTGCAAATTTATTATAGTACCTGCGGTATCCCAACTATATTGTGGCAAGCCTCAATTTGTTGTGTAACAAGCGGACGTGATGGGGCAGTAAACACGATTTTGCCTGCAGCTCCCCAATACATCAACTTTTTAGCGTGACAATTTATAAAATGCAACATCATTGAGGTAAACGGTTAGAGTGTAAAATAAAAAAATTACCTTCAGGAAACCATCTAAAGTAGTTGTACATTACTACCGCTGCAATAAAAGTTTTGCCAAGCCCAGTCGGCAAAGCTACTAATGTATTTGTAAACAAAGCCTTCTCAACCATAGCTTTCTGGTATTCTCTGATTTGTACATTAGCTACAACAAGTAGTTAAAAGCAAAACAAATTAGAAGTTACAATTGCAACATAAATCACAAAATACACAGAATAATAGTCTACCGATGTGTAACTAAACCAGACTTGACTATTTACAGAATGATATTTCACTGTAGAAGATGTGAACCAAAAAGACAGTAAAATGGCACTTTTCGTAAAATGTCATGCAGAGTTTTTAGGAACGACTTGAGACCTGGTATAACATGTGCATTGCTAAAAATCAACGATTTAATAACTAGCTGTTTCTATAGATTATTTGTTAGTTCATCTAGGAAGAATATCATGGCTCGATAAATATTATTGGTGAATTGAAGTAGAAATCCAAAATAATTACTCGGATATATCCATGTCTGGACCGCCTCATGGTCCAGGGCCACAGCACATGGGTCGTACACAATCTCTTGCCCTGCCTGCCGCCAGCATCCCTTGCGACAATGGATTCCAGTACGCCCTCGGGCAAGGACTGGTGCCACCGCTGGCACTGGTGCAGGCTTCTCCTGCTCCCGCCTAAGAGAGAAGGATGCCATGAACCGGTCCTCCAAACCATTCTTGCCGGCCTGCCGTGAGCAACCTTCACCAGCGCGTACCCCAGGATGCCCATCATCAGGAGCCGGAGCTGCCACGGGTGCCGGCGCGGGCATCTCCCTCTGCCTCTGCCCGCTCGTGGATGGATTGATGAAGCAATCCAGCGTCGACTGCCTTCCGCCTCCGCCCGCCGCCACCGATGCCTTGCCAGCCGGGGCCGTCGCCGAGCGCTCGGGAGGCCGCGCCAGCGGCTGCTGCTGCACCGACGCTGGGGCCAGGTTGGGAGCGGAGGAGGTCGCCGCCTTAAGGGCGCAGACCTTCTCCATCTCGAGCGCGGCAACCTCCCAGTCGATGCCCTGCGGTTAGGGTTCCGTGAGCGGCAGATGCGCAGGGAAGAGAGAGGCCGGGGGAAGAAGGTATAGCTTACATCTTCGTGGTCGTAGTAGTCGTCGACCGCCGACAGCGGTGGCTGGGGCGGCGGCGCGGACATCGGGCGCCGCGACGCTTCCAGCTTGGCGAAGGTTTGGAGAAGGTGGCGGATTTGGGCGGGGAGATGGAAAGTTTGGAGCCGAGGCGAAGCGGAGAAGACAGTCACGAAGCAAATACGGGCCGTTGTGGGCTAACTGGTGGTTACTGAGTCGGTCAGCCCATTTAGGTTCATGAAACTCTCGTGACATGGTGGGCTGTGACTGGCCGCTGACGGTGGGCTACTGATCGCACAGTCAGCACCTGGCCGGTTTCGAATCCCGCGAGCGCTTCTCAGCCTTTTATATCCTCGTCGCCGGCCCCGGCCACCGCGTCCGCCATTCC
Organism: Zoysia pacifica; assembly: GCA_001602315.1. NCBI lineage: Eukaryota > Viridiplantae > Streptophyta > Magnoliopsida > Poales > Poaceae > Zoysia > Zoysia pacifica. The sequence continues at coordinate 415,524 of BCLH01000043.1, read as the reverse complement.
CTCCGGCCACCGAAACCTTTCTCTAGTCCTACTCCGCGTCGGCTCTTAACCTCTCGCTGTCTCGCCATCACCATGCCGTCCTCCGCCGGCTCAGCCCCAAAGTCAAGTCGCCTCCTCGTCACACACAAAATTCTTGTTCAACCACCTCCCCCAACCGCGGCTCAACCTTGACGTCGCCTCTCCCGTCCCCCTTTTTTATACCCCACACCCGCTGGCGCCACGGCGACCCCGACGGCTCCCCCCGCGTCCCCGTCCCCGTCCGTGTCCCCTTCCCCGCCGTCCATCCACGCGTCCAAGCGCCGCCACCAGACCGTCGCCATGGGGAACTCCCCGTCCCGGCGCCCTTCCGGGGGCGGCGGGCGCCGGTGCTCGCCGCCACCGGTCCCGGTGCCGGGGTTCGACCCGCTCGACCCCTACGCCGACCCGCCGACCAGAGCCTTCTCGCCGGGCCAGGTGGCCCGCTGCAAGAAGGCGCTCAAACTGCTCGAGAAGAAGCTCAAGCACCCCGCCACGCTCTCCAAGGAGTTCTCGAGCCTCCCGGTATGCAGAAGTCTTCCCCCCATTCTCCACCGATCCCTTCTACCCTGATGACTCGGCGAAATAGCTGACCGCGCCAAGCTGCTGGGGGGAATCGGCCCACTGCGTTTCAGTAACACTAGTTAAATGCATTATGAATTTTACTATCATAGTCTAAGACCGCATGCTAATTGACCTGTCAAAAAGGGACGCGGAATGCCAGCCAGCCGTGTAATGTTTTTCTTAGTGCTGAGTGATGGATCATGCACCTAGTGATAGCGTTGCTTTCAAGTGAAGCTTCAGGGTGGGAATCGGTTTGCAGACAGATAAGAGAACATGAAGATCATGATATGATTACACCACATGGTTTCAGTGCCTCTTGCGTGGAATGAGGATTACCGCTGGAGTTTAGAAAACCTTTCTTTCTTTTAACTGAAATGTGACATGGGTGACTGCATTTTCACAACTGGACTTGGAAGATTTCAAGTCCTAGGTTTGTCCTGAATTGTATCAGAGGATTATTTTTTTATTTTTCTTTTTTTAAAACCCCATACAGGTGACTGTCCTAGCTTAGCAAGTTTGCAGCTTTCCTAGGGTGTTGTAAAACTTTTGATAATTATACTTATGTTGTATTTTCCTCAAACCCAGTAGTTCCTGCAATCCTGCTGCACATAACTTCTCTTTTGAAGGCAATCTGTTGCATAAATTTGCATACTTCTTTTTTGCTTACCTTAAGCAGATTTTACTGACAATGGGACTGCCAACATTATAATTTAGAATGATATATTCTGAAATAGCACTGTGACCATATCGTCTGCTTTATGGATAACTAATTATTCTCTCGAGTTTTGAAAGACTGTCGTTTATGCAGTGAAAATGTAAATGCTAAAAGGGTGGTGAGGCCTTGTTTTGCATTTAAGCTGTTTGGATAGTGTTTAAACACCATCTCTAAACAGATTAAACGGTTTGTATTTAGCATGTTTTCTAGCAAGATTTAATATTTTTCTACTAACTTTCATTGAGTAAATAATTACTCCCTCTGGTTTTAAATTATTGACACCGTTGACTTCTAACATCAACTTTGACCATTCGTCTTATTCAAAAAATTTGTTCATATGTTTAAATTTTATTATTATTTGATTTATCATTAGTGGAAATTTAAATCATGACTAATAATTTTACACAATGGAACAAAAATTTTGAATAAGACGAATGGTCAAAGTTGATGTTAGAAGTCAACGGTGTCAATAATTTAAAACCGGAGGGAGTAAATATTAAATCTTTGATATCCTTAGACGTATACCTTACTGTGTATGTCTGGGGACCAAACGATTAACTAAGATGGGCTGAATGCGTTCATAGCAAAGGCAAGGAATTAGGCAGTCACTATGCTCTAAACACACCTTGGTATCTGGTCTCAGCTCTAAAATTTCATTTCTTAATGACTAGAGGGAGTAATATGTTCTTAAATGGCTGTAACAAAGAGCAGAACCCTATGGTAATTATGTTTTTCTGTTCCTATTTATTTCAAAGTAAAGCTACGAAACAACTGCATTTAGGATGCACTTTTTGTTTAGTCCCATACAGCACCAAGGCAGGAACTCGCACACTTGACTCCTCTTTTTTGTTAAATTTCTTGTAGGACAAACTCTGAAAATATAGTTTGATGGAAAGCTCTATAAGTTTGTTGGCGTTAGTAGTGCCTCTTTGAACAAAGTCAAACAGCTACATTTCCCCCCCATTCTCCAGGTTATAAGAACAGTGCTTCAGTCGGCACAAAAGTTTACCGTTGCTAGGAGTCCTGCTAATAGACCAAGAAACCGCTACACTGATGTCATGCCATGTGAGAATCACAAACTTGTGAAAGGCTTCCATGTGTGACCAGGAAGATTAACTTGATTTTTTTTCCTAAGTTGATGAGACCAGGGTTCGACTACGGTCTTCATCAGGCAATGATTACATCAATGCAAGCCTTATAACGGTAATATTATCATATTTGGTGGTATTTACTTTATCTTTTTCTCTCTTTCTGTCCAAACAAATTCTCATTGAGCTTGGGGCATATATGTTTGCAGACTGACAGTGAAGCGCAAACGAAGTTCATTTCCACTCAAGGTCCACTAACCAATACATTTGAGGATTTTTGGCAGATGGTTTATGAAAACCTCTGTCCTGTGATCGTTATGCTCACCAGAATTGATGGCCTGAAGGTGATAATTATTGTCACATACTCTTGTAAATAAGTCTTCCATTTCTGCTCTTGCATTGATATTTATAACATCCTGTTAAATAATATGTACATTTATAATATTGGCAGTGAGATGAGTATCTTCCATTGAGTACGGGGCATGGGAAATATGGGAAATTTAATGTTAAGATCACAAAGACGCAAAAAAATAGTCAGTTGATGCTGCGTGGTGTGCAAGTGCAACAAGATGAGGTAAAATCTACAGATGTTGCTTTCTGGCCCTGATAATAATATATAAATATTTGTGCCACGAGTTCCACCATGGACTATTCTATCTCTTTTTTGCTGTAGCATATATTCAACATAAAGAGTTGAGACCAGTTTTTGTAGGATTTAAGCTGTTCATAAGAACCTGATGTTTCTTGCTTGCAGAAAATCCCCGTTGTTATGTACAGTTGAGTTAGATCTCAATAATGCAATACTGGTGTATGCCACCATTCATGTTTTCCTGTTTAACCATGATTCTCATGTTGAAACTTTGGTATCGACCTTAATGAATTCACTGATTGAGATAGATCTAACTACTCATTTTAAGTCATTGACCTACCATAGGCTATTGGCTGCATCACAGCACCTCTTATCCATGCGGTTAGTGAGTGAGATCAGTTTTTTCTTTGTCTTGCTATCATTTTCATTGTTCTTTTGTTCCCACCAGCATATATTTTAGCATTGGTGACTTAGATGCCATGTAAGCAGCGGTATAAATGTTAATATTTATCATGCTCTTTGAGATAGGTTTCTTACCTTGCAAATCTCCTAATTTTCTCTCATGTCTTTTCTATGTCACTATCACTTTTCCCCTCCTCATCTGCATAATGTAATAGTATTAAAATAGTCAAAGTTGGTGCTGAAGGGTTCTTACTGAAGTATCTCCTGGCTTTGATCGTTCATGCTACAGTCACATGAAGTACACTCTCTTCTCCACATTGAGCACTCTGAATGGCCTGATCATGGAGTGCCAAATAGCAGTACTGCTGTGCGGCAAATACTAAAAAGATTATATTACATTCCAAAAGAACATCCAATAGTTGCACATTGCAGGTTTGTTTCTAGTTTGAGCATTGTTTCCTTGTGCATCTGTTCCTCTATAAAAAAAAACTCGATATTATTGCTTTCTCTTCTTTCAGTGCCGGCATTGGAAGAACAGGTGCATATGTCACCATCCAAAATACAATAGAGAAGATTTTACATGATGAAGAGGATGCTCTGGATCTTGCAGAAACCATCAGGAAATTTAGGTCGCAACGACCTGGAATGGTGCAAACAGAGGTGTGCTTTGTTTTTTTTCTCTCTTTCTAGCTAAAAGACTTGGAAAACAATCGCTTGCTCTCCTTTTCTTTCTCGAATACGTAGGAGAGCTGCGGATCATTTCATTAAGAAGAAGAAAAGTACAAACAAGGGGAGAAGAAACACGCCTCCCCCAAATCAACACACCACATGGTCACATACACGCCAGAAGCTGAAAACGACCCACAACCGAGCAAAGGCTCTAGTATAAATACCTGAACAGCAGCTCGTGGAGTGAATTAGCTTCAGCCAAGCACCATAGGCCACACTCATTCCCTATTACCGCCAACACTTTAGGAGCACTAGGCTGAGCACCATTAAAGACGCAATCGTTCCTATGTTTCTAGAGCTCCCAAGCCACAAGAATTATCAGAGTTTAATCCTTTTCTACTCTCCTTGCCTGCTCCTTGAAAGATGATTGTTACTTCTTTGCTGATTTAGCATAAGTATTAACATGGATGTTGAATATTAAAATTTTAGTTGACATTTCATATATTTCGGTTTGATTGCATGTGCAGTAGATACTACTATTATTTTGCTTGGCAATGGCAGTATCAGCCAGCATTTGCTGTACATGGGAATTAGGGCTTGATGATTTAAGGTGTTTTGTTAAATAATATTATCATTGTACCACTGAATTAATCATTGTGAATAAAAAAGGTTACTAGTATACTACCATGTCCATCCTCATTATCCTAACGGGATATTCTTTTGCTTCGTAGGAACAATACATGTTCTGTTATCATGCTGTTGCCGATATTCTACGAGATATGGTATCATCTTCGAAACACTCAATCCATTTCCAAGGTAGGCTTCATATGCAACCTCCTATGTGCATGATCTTTTTTACTAACTTATTCTTTCCTGCATTAGTAATCTCAAGATCATACATATCTTGTAGGGACAAAGTAATATCAGTGGTGTGGGCAGTCCTGACCTATTTCGCTATATGTTGCCCCTAGTACATCAAGTTTTTAGTGCGGGTACCAGCATTCATTCTGAGCACGACTGGTGAAATACAGATTTCAAGCGGGAGCCTCTCTAACATTCATGATCCGAAAGGTTTGGGTTTTGACTTGTTTGTGCAACCTCTACTGTTAATGACTAGCATCCTTGATTGTACTATGGTCTGATTTAACTTCTATGTATTGCCTTAGAAATTAAATGATGTGGTAATATCAAGAAAACATTTATCAAGTTTTCGACAAAAAAAATGATTATATGTTGTTCCTTTATGTAACTTCCATTTCTTATGTATAATACAAACTCAAGATATTTTCTAAAAAGAAAGTAATATTGATTTTAGATTATAAGATCAGACGATGTGCTGTGGTTTGGGGGGGGGGGGGGGGGGGGAGGACAGCATAGACAGCACACTGTATCATCAGTTTGCGTAAAAAACACAAACATGGGTAAAATGTAAAGCTAGTGCCCGAGTTCTTAGACGTCACATGTCACATTAATTCATCACATTTATGAACAAACATCTTCTAGATGCAGGTCGTGCATATTGGTTCTAAATCTTTTGTATTGTTGGTAACATTACTTGTTCAGTTCAAAATATTCAACAAAGAAGGGTATGCATGCACAGTAAGGTTGCCCTGGTGCTGCTGACGATCCTTTTCGAGCGGGAAGTTCCTGTCGCATACACCCCTGCAATACAAATGATTATCTTTATCACTCTAACTATATATAGAAGGGTGGCACAAATAATCTTGAAGAAACTGAAAGATGAAAGAAAAAAAGAAAGTAAAGTTATTCTCTATCTTGTGTTTCTTTCTTTTTAGGTACGCACAGAGTTTCCAAACAATGGCGACTGCTACAGCATTAGCTATAGGAGCTTCTTCAACGTCTAGATAGAGCGTCATTTGTTTCTCCTTCTCTGGTCTCCAACCATGGCCGACAGAATCGATTCGTTAATGCGATCAATTATATTTTAGTTGAGTACACATCCTAGTATCCTACTCTCTCCGTCTTATTAAAAAATATTTTTGAATGTGTAAAATTTTAAATTGTGCTTCAAATAACTCTAATGATAAATGAAATTATATCAAAATATATAAATTATCAAATTTTTTAAATATAATAAATAGTCAAAATTAAATTTAAAAATCAATGATGACATCGATTAAACAACAACGAAGGGAGTACTAATTACCTAAATGGAATCGATGTCACAAATCTGAAAGGCCATGAGACCAGAGACGGGGAGAGTCGAGAGACCGAGAGAGCACCAAACCTGCTGGTTGCTGTACTTATCTCGGGAGCACCAAACTTGCCGCAGCACCACCTTGCAATTTTTGTCACAGCCGGCGCTCTGCCCTCTTACAAACCGAAACGTTAAGTCTACTCTATTACATTAGTCCTCTTTCCTTGTACACATTTTATTCGTTTTAAATTTTAATACCATATTCACACATGGTAAAAACACAGGGAAATGCTTCATATACCACGCAACAAACTATAAAGAGAAACTGCTTCCAAGGATCGACATAATGTTTTATGAGACACAGCCGTACAGGTAGCTGCTAATACAACTATAAAAGGCATGGTCCTTCAACTCAATTTTGCCAAATTTGTTGGTGAAGCGTTTTCCCTTTCAGTCAAGTACAATGTGCGTACGCGTGAAAGTTGCAAGTAACTAACTCCCCTCTGGGAAGCATGCCCTCGTCGGAGACTCAATACGAAAAAAAACAACAATGACCATCCCGTCGCACACCAATGTTTTAGAGGACTTCGGTGATTTTGGAAGGACACGATCAATACTAAATGTAGATGTAGATATAGGATTGTACGCAGACACGTATGTGTGTGATTCGTGAGTGAGTGTTTAAGTATTCTACAGTTATATTCAGAAGGAGAAGCTTAAAAAAATGGTAGTAGTTTCGATCTTGAATGACTTTTATATATATATATATATATATACACACACACACTCTGGGTCAGACGGTGCCCCGCGCGCCAACTGACCGAGCCACTTGCCCGCGTTGATCCGCGCGCGTCCTGCCTCACGCACCAACCGACTGAGTCACGTTCAGTAATTTTCTTTAGGCTGCTTCAGTAATTTTATCTCGTTTGGTATTTTTTTTAATCCTTCGGTAATTTCTCCGGTTTCATTCATCAATTTTCACTTCTTTTTAGTAATTTCTCTAAATTTTTTCACTAATTTATGTCTTTCATAGCAAATCTCATCGCCGGCGAACTCACGGCGCAGCCGTCGCCGCCATGTAGAATCCTTTAGCTGCGTTGATTTGTACCCCAAAGCTCATCTTCTCTATTGTCAGACATAGAAATCGAAGGAAAGTAGGTCCGGCAGTGAGGAGTGCAGTGCGGGCGGGGCGGTGAAGCGCCGGGGCGATGTCGGCTGCGGTGGTGGTTGCTGGCAGTGGGCGCTGTCGGGGCCGAGGTGCAGCCGGAGCAGGGGCGGTGGAGGCGGCAGGGGC
>BCLH01000043.1:377883-403459 GCA_001602315.1 Zoysia pacifica | reverse complement strand
ACCCGCGCGCGCGCGCCTCGCTCTCTGCATGCGCGCCACGGCGCGTCGGCCGTCTCTCGCGTGGACACGGCTTTGCCCTCGTGTCCAAAGCCCCGGCGCCCTCCCATTTCTTCCCTCTCTCTCTCCCGCCGCACTTGAGCTTCCGCGACCGAGCGCCCACCCTCACCGCGGAGCAGCCTCTCTGGTCACCTCCGGAGCCCAAAATCGCGACCAAGAGCTGCGCCTCGACGTCCTCTAGCTTCCCAGCCGTCGTTCCTCCTCTTTCCCCGAGAGCGCAACCGAAATTGGAACTTTTCCCCAAATTTCGTCTCCGGCGCTGTCGACTACATCTCTTTCAAATTTAAGCAAAACACTAGCCTCCTGGCAGCCTAAGCTTCCTTTGAAGCTCACAAAACGGTCCAATTCATGAAACGTTGTCCAAGAAACTCGAGCTCGATCTCGCCGGCTGCCGTGCCCCTTTTGAGCTCACCGTGGAGCCCCCATTGCCGGCCCTCTCCGTCGACGAGAACCTTGACGCCGGTCTTCCCCTTGCTCTGGCCAAGCTCTAGGAGCCAAGGTCTTAAGCGCTCGTCCTCTGTAGTGCCGGCGCGACGCGACCAAAGCTCCTCCAGCGCCGCGAGCACTCTCCGGTGAGCGCCTCTCCAAGCCGAGCACTCCTTCTAGTTCTCGAGAGCGAGGGCAACATTTTGGTGAGACGTCGCTCCGACCGACCGCAAAGCGGTCCGCTCCAGCGAGCGCCGCTCGGGCCGGCCGAGCCGTAGGGCCGGCCGAATCGTTTGTGGCTATATGCCCCGATCCCGTGTGGTCGCTAATCCAGCGTGCGTCGGTGTGGCTGCTACCGGGTATTTGACACATGGTGCCTGTGTTTGAATAATCCCGGAAAATTATTTATTTCTTCTGCAGAAATTTGTAGAAAATTGTAAAAATCATAAAAAATTCATATGAACTCCAAAAATTACAAATAATATACCGTTGAAATCCTCTCACCATGTAGAATATTTTAGAACTTTCAAAGTTTCATTTTCAGCATTAGAATTATTTTTTAAAAATTAAACAATGTGCATTGCACATACATGCATATCATCAATTTTCATGCATATTAAAAATGTGAAAAATATATAATTATGTTCTATTAATTAATATATGTCATCTTAGAGTTATTTGGAAATTATACACTTATATATTATTTATAAATAATTTATTATTCTTAGATACGAATTAATTCATTAGAAATTCATAATATTGCAATAAATTATGAAAATTGGTATTGAAATTTGTTTATAACCTTGTTAATATTTTGAGCAACTAAAATTTTAGTTTATGCCTTCAAGAACCATATTAAAAAAATTTAGCATTTATCTTCCATATTATAAACTATTTAGTATAATATGGGAATTCTTTTTAGAAACATTTTTAAGATAAATTCCAGCAGCACCTTGGTCTAATAAAATTCTTTTTCCATGAAATCATCATCATACTTTTCTTGTCATATCATCGCATATTCATCCTTGTCATATGCATTCATGAGCATATCATCGCATGTGAGCATCCTTATCACATGCGATGACGAGTAAAAATGTTAGATGTCATTAGGTACATAACTAATCGCACTCGCGTATCATTTCACACATTTAGAAAACGTTGCGAAAGACCAAGATCTAGCGCTGATCGCTCCGAAGTCGCCCGTCGCTGAAAACCTTCCTTTTGTTTGTGCTAACTCGCAGCAAACCGAAGGCAAGCCCCGGTGCATTAACCCTATTTTGAACTGTTGTTTTATCACTATGTATTGTTTAGCTTTTGTACTGTGCATTAAGTGTAGAAGTTGTTTGGAACGCTAGAATGTATGATAGTACCAATTACCCCTATTGAGTATATATTGGTACAGGTAACTCGATGTAGAGCTAGGCTATGAGTTCTAATCGATGGTAGAAGTCGAGTGAACGAGAAACCTCACTCACGAGATTATAGGTTAGACTTTATCCCACACTTGAATAAACTTGAGATCGGGCGGGGATAGAGTATAGGAGGGATTGAGAAGGCTGGGCCTTCGCGGTGGTAGCCCCGTCTGTGTCGGTTAAGGACCGATTCGAGTGTGGCCCTGTTGAGCAAGTTTAAACTGTACTGAATGCATACTGGGGACATGGGACCCAAGAAACTGATGTAGCTCGATACCGTAGCGGTTGGACGTAACCCTACCTCTCTTTCGGCGAGGAGTAGAGAAAAGCCTTGGATCTAACCATAGATGTACCCGGCGCGGTGATCGCATGGAGGACCATGTGCTTGGGAGAGATGCGCGTCAGACCGACCCTATGGTATTGTTGTGAAAGGTTGCCACGTGCGGCTTTCAGGAAGGGCGTACGTGTCGTGTACTTCGGGTTTTCCCAACTGGTGTAAATCGATTATAATCGCTGCCCCTCACAGTAACGAGTATCACTTGTTCACTGCGTCATGTCGTAGTAACAACTGAACTAATAATAATGATAATATAATTTGTTTGCTTAGTTATAGGTAATTATTTGGCAACCATGATTGTAGTAGACGATAGTGCAAATTAAATTTATTTTTCTTTGTACTTAATCCACTGCTAAAACCTAAAAGTAAGGATATATTGTTAGTGCTATGTTTTATGCAAATAGCCATCTCCTGAGTCAGCCTCTCATGCTTAAGAGTCGGCTGTAGTTAGCCAATTTGGACGGGTAAGACTTGCTGAGTAATTAGTACTCACGGTTTGTTGTTTCTCTTTTTGTTGTGTGTAGTTCTCCCTGCAGGTAGTTGGTGTGGCTATTGCGGCTAAAGAGTGTGAAAAGGTGAGGCTCCTGCGAACTGGTCCTGTGAATCGGTTCCCTCCTCACTGAACTCCGATCGCGAGGAGTGAAGCATGTCTTAGGGCAAGATATATTTCATCGTAAAAAACCGTCGTATCTGTTCTATGTCACTTCCGCTATGTTTTAAACTCTGTTTTAAACGTATCTCTCTAGGACTACTTGAACTCTAATGTAAGACTTAATCGGTTTACTATTTTATATTATCACTCGTGTTGTACTATTTAGGCATTGTTGCTCAATATCACCCGAGATCGATCCGAGGCGAGCCGTCTAGTGTTTTGGGGGCGGTTCTGCCACAATTACAAGGTCGAGGGACTAAAGGGTCAAAAAGTATTTACAAGATATTAGAAGAGATCCCATTAACAAAGCTGCGTTAGGTGTCGGCTCCTGCCAACATCCAAGTCCACGCCTCTTCTTTGATCTTCGCTATCAGTGAAGCCACCGTAATCAAAGATGCGTGCATTTCTCTCCTTCCAAATTTCCCAATTTATTAAGAGTATGAGCGTGCAGATCCCCTTCTTCGGGACTCCTTGCAACGTGGCAAGACGGAGCCACCAGTCTGGAAGAGATTCCAGTTGGGGCCAATGGTTAGGCTGTATATGGTAGGCGCCTGTCCATTATGCAATTCCCTCCTAAATTCGCCGAGTAAATCTGCAATCTAGGAGCATGTGTTGCACCGTCTCAGGTGTGTGCCGACAAAGCGGGCAGAAGGTATTATTCTGCCAACCGCGGTTTTAGAGTCTATCCGCCGTCCAAACCCGATTTTGCACCACCAGCCATACAAAGGTTTTGCATTTGGGAGGGGCCCAGGGAGTCCAGATGAAGGTGTTGTAAGTTGTTTTTGAGGCCCCGAATAACTGCGCCTTGTAGGCCGATGAGGCCGTGTAAATACCATCTCCGGCTAACTTCCACTCAATTGTCCTGGATCTCCGGCTGCAGCTGGGTGTCATGGACCAGGTTCCACAGAAGCACGATTTCTTGTATGTGTATCGTTGTGACATTGTTATTCAGGTTAAGATCAACTACCCAATTGTCCTCCTGAAGGGCATCTCTGACCTTGACAGACTTGTTCCTGGAGGCGGCGTAGATTGTTGGCATAAGGTCCTTTGGCCTACATCCCTTCAGCCATGCGGAGTGCCAGAACTCAGTCATTGATCCGTTCCCCAGGGTAAGGGACGTTGAAGCCGCGAAGAGCAATCTATCCGTGTCGTCACACGGGTCACCTAGCCCAATCCAGGCTTTGTCCTGTGATTTCCACTCATGCCATAGCCATCGAATGCGTAGGGCTCTAGCAAATTTCTCCATATTTAGTATGCCTAGGCCACCATTCTGTTTTGGCATACACGTGCGCGTCCAGTTTATCTTACATTTGTCGCCTGTCAGAGATTCATTGCCTGCCCAGAGGAACTGCTTCCTCTTCTTGTCAAGGTCCTCAAGGATCTCCTTCGGAATCCTTAGTGACGTGAGGAAGTAAACCAGCTGCGACGACAGGACTGCTTTCACCAGGGTCGCACGACCTGCTAGGGATACATTTCTCCCTTTCCAACTTAACAGTTTCCCAACCGCTTTGTCAATAAGAGGTTGATAGTCCACTCTTCTCAACCTAGAAACTGAAAGGGGCAGGCCGAGGTATTTAATCGGGAAGCTCGATCTGGCTGCTGGCAGGTTCTCTAAGATCTCGTCCAAGTCCATACCCTCGCAGCGTATCGGGACTACCGAAGATTTTTGAAAGTTTGTAATGAGACCGGATGCCTGGACGAAACTCTGAAGGATCGCTGCTAAGGTATTTGCATCATCTTTAGTTGGGTTTATGAAGACTACATCGTCATCTGCATACATGGAGGTGCGGAGTCTGGCTTGTCTTCCTCTTAGTTTACTGAGCAGGCCGCGTTCTGTTGCTAGACTGAGAAGGCGTTGAAGAGGGTCTATCGCAAGAATAAAGAGTAAGGGCGATAGAGGGTCGCCTTGTCATAGTCCCATGCCATGCTGGATGCTGTCGCTCGGGATGCCATTTAGCAGGACTGTGGAAGTTGATGTTGCTAGGATAGCTGTTATCCAATTTGTCCAGCGTAGGGGGAGGCCCCAACATTGCATAAGCTTAATTAAGTAGTCCCATCATACAGAGTCAAAAGCCTTTGTGATGTCTAGCTTGAGTAGGAGGGTTGGTGCCTTGCTTCTGTGATAGCGCCTTGCCAGGTTACAGACGTAGAGGAAATTGTCATGAATACCGCGGCCCTTGATGAAAGCACTTTGGCTTTTCGAGATGATGCCATTGATACGCGGAGCCAGGCGTAGGGCTAGCATCTTGTTTACTAGCTTTGCAACTGCATGAATAAGGCTTATTGACCGAAAATCTGTTATCTTATCTGCCCCTCCTTTTTTGGGATAAGCACAACATTAGCCTAGTTTAGAAAGTGCAAATTTGCTAACCTGAGGTCGTAAACTGCTCGGATCACAGCCATAAGATCATGCTTGATTATATCCCAACAAGACTTGAAGAAGTTGGTTGTGAATCCATCCGGACCTGGCGCTTTGTCATTCGGCATTTGATTCATGGCATGGCGCACTTCGTCTTCTGTGAATTGGTGAGGCTAGGGACGATAAATCCATCGGTTGTATGCCTAGGCTTGCCCAATTGATATCAATGGATCTCGGTGGTGGCGTGCCCATTATTTCGGAGAAGTGTTCAGACACAATTTGTTCTTTCTCCTGATGATGGACCGCCCAGCCGTTTGCCTTATGGAGCCTCTGAATGAAGTTTTTCCTTCTCCTGCCGTTCACTTTGAGATGGAAAAACCTTGTGTTGGCGTCCCTGGCTTTGATATTGGTTATTCTCGAGGCTTGCCGCTTTCTAGCGCGCTCCACCATAGCTAGACCCATTACTCTTCTCTTTATGTTTGCCCTTAGGTTATGCTCTTCTGTTGTTAGCTCTCTGTTTTCCTGGGCGAGGTCCAGGTTCAAGATTACATCCGTGGCCATGTGAAACTGTAGCTTGTCCTCTGACAGAATCGTCCGGCTCCATTGTCTAAGGCTTTTAGCAGTGTTGATAAGTTTCTGGCCGAATCTACGCATCGGCTCTGTTTGAGATGAAGGTTATCCCATGCCTGCTGCACGGTTTCAAGAAAGCCAGGGTGTTTGATCCAGAAGTTCTCAAACTTAAAATGTCGTTGTCGGATCGTTCCATCTTGGTTTGACAAGAGAAGTGGACAATGATCCGACAAGGAGGAGCCAAGGGCGTGCAGGACATGTTGATCGAAGGCAATGTCTCACTCTGCATTGCTGAAAACTCTATCCAGCTTGACCAGCGTTGGACTACGCCTTGCGTTGCTCCATGTGAATTTACGATTTTGCAGATGAATTTCATTCAACTCGCAATGATTTAGAGCACTCGGAAACGTCTCATCTGTGGGAGGTTCAAGTTTGTGTTATTTTTGTCGGCCGCTCTGTAGATTTGATTGAAATCTCTGAGGATCAGTCACTTCTCTCCCGGCGGCGGCTTCAGGCGGTGAATGTGCCTTAAGAAGGCATCTTTCTCGGTGCTTCTTGTAGGGCCATATACCGTTGTTAGATGGAAAGTTGTATTGCATTGTTTAATGGTTATCTGGGCGGACAGGGAGAATCGCCCCACCTGGATGTTCTGTGCCTCAATGTAGTTTTCATTCCACAACATGAGGATCCCCCCTCTTGTACGTCTGGCTGGTTTGAAGGCGAAATTTTGGAGCTTGTATCCCCCCTAGGAACGCGGCTAGGGGAGAGTCTATGTTGCGTAACTTGGTCTCCTAGAGACTAGCCAGATGACAAGCAGTCGCTGCAATAGTCTCATGCACTGTCGAGCATCTTGCTGCCGAGTTTAAGCCTCTTATTTTCCAACTTATGACATCAAAGTTTTGTATCGTCATTTGGGAAACATTCCGATCTCTGAAGGAAGGCAAGGCCTTGTAGCGTACTGGGAGGAGGCCCTGGCTGCAGCTGAGATGATAAGCAAAGATGCAAGTTGAGAAAGTTGGGGCTTGGACAAAGACACAAACCAGATTTGAAAACAGAGTTTCCACAACCATAGCTCCCGCTGCAAGCAAAATGAAGTAGCAGCACAACATAGAACTCGCTGCTTGCAAAATGAAGAAGCAGCACAACACACAGCATAATACCCACTGCTCGCAAAATGAAGTAGCAGCACACACCAACCAACGGTTCAGACACACGATACATAGAAACTAATAAGCCTCTAGGATTCAACATCAACATGCAATCAGGCTCAGGCCTGGAGCTCTTCTTGAACCTCTGGCGCCCCTTCACCGGCGATCTGCAGTAGGGTGGCATCAAGCTGCGCAGCTCCTTCATCAAGGTTGAAAATGGCTGTTAGGGCAGCTATGACGTGCCCCAGAAGAGGCCCTTGAAACATGGCGATGTAATCTGCAAGTGCTTGCTGGAGATTGGATTCGTCATTGTTGGAAAGGAGACCAAGGCGCTTACAGAAGACTCAATGAGCTTGCTGGACTGGCGGCATTGTCGGCCGGTTTGCAAGCCACGCACCGCGACGCACCGGCGCTGAAGCTGCAGCACAGCGACACCTGAAGCGCGGTTTCTGGAGAGGTGGGCGCTGCAGCAATGGCGGTGAGGGGGGCAGAACATGTCCAGCATCGGGAGCTCATTGCCGCTACTCTGCATATCTGTAGAAGGCAGATCAGTGCCATGCTCAGAATCCGACACTGTCCCTGAGTCCATCCCCGGTGCTGTTCTGCTATGCTGCTGCCGCTAGCTTGCTCTGCATCTCCACAAGTGCGTCATCCATGGCTTCTATTGTCGGCGTCGGCGCGAGATCGAGGAGCTCGACTGGTGGCACCGGCGAGGGGGTGGACCGGGCTCCGTTCCCATGGACTTCCAGGGCGCGCGGTGGTGGACTCGAACCATTGCTGAGGAGCCTTCCACCAACCTCCGTTGCCTTAAGCAAGGAGTCTCTCGCTTGCTCCATCCAGGCCAGCTACCGTGCCTGAGTCGCAGCCAGGGTGTCCTGGAGTGGCTTGAGAGCGGTGGCCACCTTATCGTCGAGGACTGCCTTGAGCTCCCTGTGCAGCATGTCAGCTTGCTTGGAGAAGGTGGGTTGCAGGGCTGCCGTGCTCGCCACTTTGAGGGCGTCAAGATCTGGGAACAGCGACACTTGAGGGGCATCGTCCACAGGCACCATCTGGGAGCTGTGGATACTGGCTGCAACTCGCCGATGTCCACCACCCCTGCTGGGACCCAAGCGCCGTCGGTTCGGTTGGGCCTGAGCACGTCTGCGCTGCTTGGTGCCGCTGAGGGGGCGTTGACAGCGCGGCGATATCTGCTGCCCCCCGCCGGCCCATGGTGCTGGTCGTCGTCATCATCTTGTGTGCTCGGGGGCCACTTGTAGGCAAAGTGGTCGTCATCAGGCCCGCGTCTTGGTGGCACGCGGTGACTGTTGTCATCGCTGAATTCTTCATGGTCGTCGCGCTCAAGGCGAGCGTGCTTCGCAGGACGTGCGCGGCCATCACGGCCATCGCGGCGATCAGTGCTGCGAGCGTGGACGTCCCTCCTGGACGCGTTGCGGTGGTCGTCGGAGTGGTCGCGTCTGTCTTGTTGGAGACGGTTGCCGAGGTGGCCGTCGGAGAGGTTGTCGGCGGGGATGCTGAGCCAGCCTCCGATGACGCTGCGCTTCTCCTCCCGGCGCCCTCAGCGTTCCTCAACCGCCTGGCCCTTGCGGTTCCGGTACTGGCCGCCATGATCTGCCTGCACTGTCTGGTCCCCACGGCACTCCCTGTCAAGGCCGCCAACCAGATGGTCGTCTGGCCGCTCCAAGGGAGGAAGAGGGAGCCGTATAGGAGCTAGCGTGTCGCCGCCTGGTGGAACTCCATCTCGAACACGGTAGTGCCACAGAGGGAGTTGACGACGAGCTGGCTTGAAGCTAGGCAGCTAGGCTGCTGCCTGCAGGTTAAAGGAAACCGCAGAGTAATCTTCAATTACCTCCAGGTGAAGAAGGACTTCATACTTAAGACCCAGCTACCAACGATCAGGAGGCGCATCGGCGACGAGGACCGTTGAGGACATGTCCGAGGGGCGGTGCGTGAAGACAAGACACACTGTCTTGAGGATGTTGCTCGGGTTTGCCGTCCAAGCACGATGTGCTTGGTGTCCGAGGGTTGCACCAGATCAGTGTTGATGCACTGCAGGGCACAGGTGCGGCCGATGACTCAATCGACGATGTCCGGAGTCCAGGCGTGAACTGGGATGCCCTCCAGGCACAGACGCACCCTGAAGAAGAGGCGCAGGCCGATGGCATAAGTGAGGCTGCGCCACTCGTGCCAGCAAATCTCGATGCCATGCCTCTTGAAGCGCTTCTTCTTTCGGGCTTCCTCTGCGTGATGACGATGCTCGAACCGAATAAGGAATGGTTCCGGTTGGTGCGTGGTGACGAAGACATCCCTAGGGTTGAGCCCGAACTCTTCAATGATGACCTCCTCCATGTGCTTGGCCCCCTTCCTTGCCGGCAGGTACAGGGCCCAGGGGATCATGGTGCATCCCAACCATTCCCGGAGCTTCCGCTCCAGATCGAAGGTAGCAGGGACGTGGAGGGTGTCGTCGTCCGGCCGCTTGTCGGGGTCGCCGAGGGCCATCAGCGTTGCAGGCTTAGGCGACGGGCTGATGGCCCTCAGCGACGGGGCTCTGGTCAGAGCCGGGTCGATGAAGCCGGTCGTCGAGGCGGCGGAGAAGACTCACGGCAACTGCACTCCTTGTGGTCACGTCTGCGGCACCGGAAGCAGCAGACCGGTCACGGCAGTCGGCGGCGCGGTGGTCTTGAGCGAGAAAGTTGAAGCAGCGGCCCGCCGTCCGCTTTTTGAAGAGGCGGAGCTGGTCCGACCTTGGGGCAGGGACAGCACTTCTTGAAGACGAGTCGTGCCGTCCATACCGCGGCTGCGGCGCCTCGAGCTCCCCCCGGCTTGAATGCGGCTTCTTTCTCCACCAACAGCGGGAACGGACAGGAGTCCATCCTTGGTCCGCACGCTCGCACGTCGGGGCCAGGATTCGCGAGGGAGACTTGAAGGCGGGGGCTGGAGATCTAGCGGTCTTGCGCTCGAACCAGACGGCCTTGTTCTTGTCAGCTCAATGGAAGACTGTAGAGGACGCCACATTGAAGGGGCGGTCGACGGGGTTGTTGGGCCGCACGGACGGGGGAGGGCGCTTGACGACCTCAGCAAAGGAGGGGCCGGTGGGGAGGATCGGAGACGGACGCCACCTCCGCATCACACTAGAACTTCAATCCCTACAGAGGAGGCGGCGGTGGTGGCAAGGGAAGGTGGTGGTCGCGACTCAGATCTAGATCTGACTGTCTCGGGGGAGAAGACGAGGCGGGGGATTTTGTGGGGTGGCTGGTTGATGGGTGGGGGGGGGGGGGGGGGGGGCGAGGGTCGACGAAGGAGACGCGGCCCCAGCGGCGGGCGGCGAGGGTTGGCTGGACGCGGCGAGGGCGGCGGCGAGGAAGTCGCCATGGAGGAGTGCTCTCCCCACCCCCACCCGGTTTCCATGCAGTCTCAACTATCGAGCAGTAACTATATCTTTTTGTTCTTTCTATTGTATTCTAATTGCATTTCTCAACTATTACTATGCTGCAATTTATTTCTCGATTGAGGTGAAATTAATCAACTTGATCTGTACATATAATAATCCAGGGGCAAGTATCGGGCTTTTTGTTATTTCTATTGTAATCACCAATGCATACCTGTTCCGAGAAAAACAAAAGGTACACCGGATGAAACAGGAACACTTTAGACAGCATGGTGGTTTGTTGCTTTTCGAGGAGATGAGACTGCGACAAGGTATTGCATTCAAAATCTTCCCTGAAGACGAACTGCAGAAAGCCACAAATAGTTTTGATGAAAAGCGAGTCCTTGGCCGTGGAGGTCATGGGAAAGTCTATAAGGGAGTTCTAAAGAGCGGTGCTTTAGTAGCTGTGAAAAGATGCATGATAATTGATGAGCAACAAAAGAAAGAATTCGCAAAGGAGATGCTCATTCTATCCCAGATCAATCACAGGAACATTGTCAAGCTTCTCGGCTGCTGCCTCGAAGTTGAAGTCCCCATTCTGGTGTACGAGTTCATCCCGAATGGTACATTGTCCCATCTCTTTCATAGGAACCATAATTGTCATATCTCTTTGGCTACTCGCCTTAGAATTGCTCACGAGTCAGCTGAGGCTCTAGCCTACCTCCATTCGTGTGCACACCCACCGGTCATTCATGGTGATGTTAAGTCTGCTAACATCCTATTGGATGGTGAGCATACAGCAAAAGTCTCTGACTTTAGTGCATCTATTCTAGCACCAACTGATGAGTCACAATTCGTCACATTAGTCCAGGGAACTTGTGGGTACCTTGACCCTGAGTACATGCAGACATGCCAATTGACGGACAAGAGTGATGTATATAGCTTTGGAGTTGTTCTACTGGAGTTGCTTACACGACAAAAGCCTTTAAACCTTCTAGGGCCTGAAGATGAGAGGAGCCTAGCAGTGAGGTTTATCTCTGTATCAAAAGAGGGAAGACTTGAAGAGATGCTGGACAATCAGATCATGAGCGACGAGAACATGGAGGTTCTGGAAGAGATTCGCACAGTTGGCAAATCAATGCTTAGAGATGTCTAGTGTGAACAGGCCGTCAATGAAGGAAGTTTCTGCGAGGCTCGATAGTTTGAGGAAGGCCATGCAACATCCTTGGGAACAACAGAACCATGAGGAACTAGAGTCCTTACTTGGGGAATCATCCATTGCTAACTCACAGATGGTCAACACAACATACTTCAGCATCGACAAGGATGCTAGCCTAGAATTGGGGCGTTGATCATCGCCTCAAAAAAATTAATCATATATATAGAGCATTGTTTTCTTTTCTTATTTGTGTGTGAGACAGAGCATGGTATCTTAGTTATAATGTTATTTCAAGCCATGCATACATAGCCTACCATCTACTTGTAGACGTTTGTTTTGTAAAGATCTACTGTCACTTGTGTTAATGATTTGTGTACTGCTTCAGGACAGATCTTTTTGGTGCATGCCACACATGTATCAAACAAAACCTATTAATCACAATAAAAGGAAAATATAATGGGATAAAAAAGGGTCTAATTAACTCTTTTACACCTCTCTTATGGATCACGTCACGCTCGTCACAAGTCACGCATTGCGTGTGCGCGTGGAGTAGCAGTCTCTTCCTCCCTCCAGATTTTCTTACTTTTTCACTGCGAAGTCCTCATATTTATCCATGTATAACTCTCCTTAGACTAGCGATATGGGACTATTATGTCCATACTCTCACTTTGGAATCTCATGAATGGGCCTTATAGTGGAACTAATTCCAACCGTTTATGAATATGGTTGAAGAATCATGTGCCTGCTTTCGGTCTGCTGCCTTTTCATGCGATATTGAGACCGCGTGGGTCAATTGGCATGCTTTTACTGGTTGGGTTCAGCTTGCTTTGACTGCTTCGTACACATGCATGTTGTGTGGCATGCTTTTACTGGTCGGTTTTTCCGTTTTAGCGACTGAAAAGTTTCAACGGTTTTAAACTTTTAAAATTTGAAATTCACCGAATTCACTGGTTTACTCCTTCGGTTTTACGGCTGGCTTATCAACCAGTTTTACTGGTTTTCCAATTTCTGAAAAATTTCGAATTTTAAAAACTGAAAACTGGGCCTTCCGGTTTTGTAAATCATGCGTCTGATCACAAGCAGTAGACGATCCGGTGCCCCTAGCTACCTACCACCAATGCCTGGTTCCACCCGTCCATACTATACTAATTTCCAAGTCAAAACTTCACCAACTGTTGCGTGTCTCCATGCCGCCGCGGCGCGTTGTCAAAGTCCAGTCACCGACCAAGTCCATTCCACCTACTGTATTACAAACCACTAATTTGTCTGTACAGAGCCCACTCGTTCAACAATCTAGAAAGAGAATAGTTTCCACGCTGCATGACTATCAATATCAATTAAAATAATTTGTTTTTAATACAAAGATCGTATATTACGGTATTTTATTGGTGCATGCTTAATCGTTTTTCTTTTTTATTTTCATGGATGTTGATGAAGTTTTTGTGACTCTCCAATACATTAAGCGTAAAAAATGTTGATGTTTCTGTACATAGGGAACGCCATTGTCGTCAATCCAAGGTCCACATAGAGAAATGATATTGGAGTAATATATAGAGGTCCATTCAAACGTTTTCGAGAAGAGTCACATTCCAACGTTTGTCATATGTGGACGACTTCACAATCCGGAAATGATCAGATAGTAGATAATTGGGTGAACAAATTACACATATGCACTCTCGCATGGCAAATTGGCAATACGGAAGAAGGAAAAATCGTTTATGGAAGCCACCAAGGCACCAAACACGCTCGTTTGACCCGTCCAGGCAGCTAGCCAACCATCGAGCATCGTTAAATAGGCCCTTCCTGCACCCCATACCATGCACCACGCAGATCGAGAACATCAAATCAACAACTCTACTACATCAGCCCATAGCCATGTCGACGACGCGCAGCAGCTTCTCCGGCTTCTTCTCCTGCCTCCTGGCTCTCGCCGTGCTCGCAGGCGCGGCATCCGCGGCGGACGAGAAGGAGACGCGGCTGCGCGTGTACTGGCACGACGTGGTGAGCGGCCCGAACTCGACGGTGGTGCAGGTGGCCGACGCGCCGTCGTCGAACGCCTCCGCGACGGGCTTCGGCTCCGTGGTCGTGATCGACGACCCGATCACCGAGGGCCCGAGCCTCAACTCGTCCCGACTCATCGGGCGCGCGCAGGGCATGTACGTCAGCGCCGGCAAGGACTCGCTGTCTCTGCTCATGGCCATGAACTTCGTGTTCGTCGACGGCGCCTACAACGGCAGCAGCCTCGCCATCGTCGGCCCCAACCAGGCGGACAGGCGGGTCAGGGAGATGCCCGTGGTCGGCGGCACCGGCGTGTTCCGGTTCGCGAGAGGGTACTGCACGTTGCGCACGCACTGGTTCAACGCCAGCACCGGCGACGCCACCGTCGAGTACACCATCCACATCCGCCACTGATATTCCTCCGTCGTCGACATTGATTGTTATTGAGCTTAGCATTGCGTATATGTGCTATTCATTTTACGTCTGTTTAGTTTTGAGAGGGACGTGTTGAGAGCATTTCGTATAGAATATGCTGTTGCACGTAGCATTCGATTTGACTTTTGAAATAAACATGGGTGCTCCCATCCTGAAATACCCTCTTTTTTGTTTGAATGGGCAGCAATGATATGGACTCAGTTTATCTTGAAACTTCAATACTCTGGTGAAGAAAAGTCGATCAGAGGTCTTGAGACTGTATAAACTCCATCCTTTATAAGGGAAGTTTCCTAGTAGTAAACTCCATCCTTTATAAGGGAAGTTTCCTAGGATGTCAAAAGATTCAATACTGAAAACAGAAATTCCATGCATGTTCAAAGCTTAAGTTTCAGTCATGGTCAAGAGTACACAACTGACATGGCACAGGAGTACATTCTTCCTGGATGGATGGTGCCGGCCTGCCGTGCTTTTTGTCAAAGTCCAGTTGCCGACCAAGTCCATTACAACTATCTCTGTGCTTAAATTCTTAATATTTTGACTTTTAGGCACTATGTTTGAGCCTTCGTCTAATTCAAATTTTTTTTACAAATATAAAAATAAATTAGTTATTTTTAAAGCGTCTCTTATAATAAACTAAACACAACAAAATAAATAATATTTTTATAATTTTTTGAATAAAATAGAGATCAAATATGACATCTAAAATTCAAAAGTATCAAAAATTTAGAGATAAAGTCAGTAACACATACCGTAAATAACTTTATATTAAATTTACCTTCAAATAAGGAGCCAGGATAACTTACTCTTTGATCGAATCAAGATCACGGCATTAACCCACATTAACAAATAACTTGAACACATGACGTGCAAAATGCGAATATATAGAGCTAGCATGCATGCAAGAACGTGAGGATGACTAGCTTCTTTGGACTGGCACGACGTGTTGAGCGGCCCCAAGGCCCCCCGACTCGACGGCGGTGCAAGGTGGCCGAGGCGCCCTCGTCCAAAGAATCCGCCACGGGCTTCGGCTCCGTCATGGTCACCGACGGCCCCAACCTCACCTCGTCCAGGCTCCTTGGCGGCGCCGCCGTCGAGTACAACATTCACATGAGATTGTACGTACAGTTGTACTCTCATCATGTACGAGAAGTTTTAATTTTCAGTTCAATTAATAATATTATATTTAAATATAGCGTTATTTTTGATGGGTCAAAGTTGTATGAGTCCGGTACGTGCGTGGGCAACCTGTTTTAGTGTAGCCACTGTGGGCTGTCGGGCTCTCTGAGTTCGTGGCAGTAGAATTGAAAGGTCAGCTTGTTACGGCCCAACGAAACTGTTCTCCGTGCTGCCGCACAGAGAGGCAAAATGTTGAAATCGAAAGCCCATTGCATTCCGAGTCATCACCTTCCGTAACCCACCAATACGAGCACGGGCCGTCACAGTGTCACAGGCGGCAGGCTTAATTTCGGCGTCCGGATTGGGTCCAATTAATTCGCCTAAAAGGAGTAGGCCTGCGCTGCGGCGAAAGCCCTTTGGGCTCTGCATCGAGCTGGCCCCGCTGGCCCTCTTTGGGTTGGCACCCCAGAAGCCCGTTCGCAAGACGAGACGCTAATGCTACAAGTACTGCTTACTATGACGGTGATGAGCTGCCTGCCGCACGAGCACCATCCCGGTCTCCGTCGATAGTGCACTGAGGCGGACCCTGGAAGGAGTGCGACTGGGCGAGCGCCGCCACTACTGGCCATTGCCACTACGAAATGGATCAACAGACCACGGCGGCGCCGCCGCGCCGCTGCCGGATCGACCCTCTCTCTAGACACATAGCTTGAGCGCGTCTAAACTTGCGGTCGAGGCCACCGAGCTAGCTAACTCTCTCTAGGTAATCGATTGGAGACGATGGTCTCTCTAGATAGAAGTAGCTATATGTGGAGACCGTCTGATCGACATGCATGGCAAATGCCTAACAAGTGCTCATCTACTGACCGAAACAATATCGGCAACAGCAATATGTCAAATAATAATGCTTTAATTTATTACAATCTTCTTGTGTCTCTGCGCCCAGCTGGTCGCAAGCACACGACAACACAGCGGCCACTGTACTGATCGATGTGTATTAGCCATCTAAAAAATTTATAGTTCTTTATCAACTACTCAAAATTTTGAATTTCTTTATCAACCACTAATATTAACTTTTTTTTTATTTGCCACTCCTATACATTTGAAGCTTTGAAAAAGACCTTTCTGTCCTTCTCTCAATTTTTTTTAAATTTTATCATTATTTATTTTAGTGAATGTTGTTTGATTTTGGAGAATCTAAAATTTCACAAGAAAAAAAAATTTACTTACAATTCAAATTCAAATTTTAAAATTTAATCTAAAGCATTTTATTTTTTTTAAGCTCGTGTACCATAATGTGAATTTGTAATATAAAATTGATTCTTATAACATTCATTGAAATAGGTAATGAGAAAACTCAGTAAAAAAATGATTGAAGGGTAAACTAGTCTTTTTCAAGTCTCTAAATGTATAACCGTGGCAAATATTAATGATTGATATAAAAATTCAAAATTTTTAATAGCTAATAAAAAATTAAAAGTTTTTTTTATGGCTAATAAAGAATTGGTGGCGCTCGACAGCATCCAACAGCACTCAGCTGTTCAATCATCGCCACAAAGCCGCCGGACACAATTCACCTGCAATAGAGGCCACCACCCCGGAGAACACGTTGGCGTCCAGCCCCATGCAACTTGTTTTTTATTAGGCACATACATGTGCAAATCATACATGTCGTTTAGTCATGGTACAGCAGTGGGGGTGGGGGGGGGGGGGGGGGGGGGGGGGAGGAGAGGAAACTGACACCCACTTGGCGTCCTACAGGTACATCACGACGGGGAAGCCTGCACAACCAAAGTTCGGCATCCTCCCGACACCCAGCGAGGAGACAAACATGACAGCGGGGGGGGGGAGGAGCGGAACACTACATTATGCCTATGTTTCCATAGGCGCCAACAGCAGAGGAGAAAAGTGTTGAAGTGGGGGCGATAGGGCGGCAACTGGAGGCTGTACCTGCCAAAGCGCTGCCACTTCCTCCTCGGTGATGTGCAAACCGATGCGGCTCCAGAACTCTACCACGAAGGGGCATCCAGCGATGAGGTGGGCGGAGTTCTCAACATGGGTGCCACACAGGTCACATGTCTCCGAGTCGATGCAGTGCTTCTTGAACAAGTTAGCCTTGGATTGAATCCGATCTTGAACAAGTAACCAACCGAAAAACTTTACCTTGGAAGGGGCACAATTCTCCCAGATGAAGCTGTAGTATGCGCAGCCACTCCCACCCTCGGAGGCGACTGCTTTGTAAATTGTAGAGGAACTGAGCTGACGGGCACTGTCCTCCCAAGGGCAGCGGCGCACATCGCGCGTCCCCGTTAGGCTGAAGGCATTGAGTGCCCCCTGGAGCAGCGTGAATTCAGCAGCTGCTATGTAGGAGAGCCGGGGGGCGTAGCTCTGCCGCAAGCCAGAAGAGAGCACCTGCCGTACTGAGGCGTCACGAGGGCGAGCATGAGTGTAGAGTGCCGGAAGGACGTCTGCAAGTGTCCCGAGAGACATCCAGCAGTCGTGCCAGAATGACGTGCTACGCCCATCTCCCACTTCAACAGTAGTAAGAAGCCTATAGTCGGGAAGTAGGCGGCGCAGCGCAGTCCAGTGAGAACCGGCGTCCAGGGACGATGGGGCTTCATGCATGCCGCCGAACTCTGTATCGAGCCAGCGGGACCAGGCGGAGTCGGCGTCATCATGGACTCGATGTAGCAGCTTCATGAGCAGGCCAGTATTCTGAAGAGCAAGATCCCGAACTCCAAGACCGCCGTTTCTCTTCGGCCGACAGGCATTTACCCAGCTAACAAGGCATTTGGCACCATTGGCGGTATCATTGCTAGCCCAAAGAAAAGCACGTCGACGGGCGTCCAGGATGTCGATGACCCCCTGGGGAAGCTGGACGGCGCCCATAGCATAGACCGGTAGTCTGTCAAAGACGGAGTTAACCAGCACAAGCCGGCCACTGTGGTTGAGAAGGCTGGCTCTCCACCCTGACAGGTACCTGTCCACGCTTGCGATGATTGGGGAGAAGGCCGAAAGACGGAGCTTGTCGATGGAGAGGGGGAGACCGAGGTAAGTCTGCGGGAAATCACCTCGTGCGCAACCGAGAATGTCCACGAATTGAGAAGCATCCACGGAGGAGACGTGCATCGGCACCAGCGTATTTTTACCATAGTTGATGGAGAGACCTGTTGCATGTGAGAAGGATGTCAGTAGCTCTTTGAGTCGGGTGACAGCAGCCGCATCCGCTCTGGCCACGACGAGGGTGTCGTCGACATATTGTAGGACGTGCAGCGGCGATCAGCGGCGAGAGGGTGGCGCAGCTGAGTGTCTCCCGCCAGTAGATGTTGAAGCAAGTCAGCCACCAGAATGAAAAGGTATGGTGATAAAAGGTCGCCTTGTCGCAAGCCCCTGCGGCAAGTGATCCACCTCCCTGGAACTCCATTGAGAAGCACGACTGATTTTGCAGTGCTTTGAAGTTGCTTGATCCAGTTGCACCATAGGTTAGGGAAACCACGTGCACGGAGTACCGATAGGATACTGTCCCAGCTTACACTGTCGAAAGCCTTCGCGAAGTCAAGTTTCAGGAGGATGGTTGGAGCTTTGCGCTTGTGGCAGCATTGGACAAGTTCTGTGGCATACACAAAATTTTCAGAGATTGATCTCCCCTTGATGAAGCCGGTTTGATCAATGTCCACAAGCCGTGCTATCTGTTGTTGCAAGCGAGTGGTAAGAATCTTCCCCACAATTTTTATTGGCCAGCCCTGGAGGGAAATAGGACAGAAAGCAGCGGGTTTGACAGCATCTTGTGTTTCGGGCAGCAACACCACATAAGCACGGTTAATTCTCTCCAAGTCAGCCTTCCCGGCGTGAAAGGCAGTTAGGAGGTTCACCACGGAGGGCATCACCAGGGACCATGCAGCACGGTTGAATCCTGGGCCAAAACCATCAGGGCCTGGCGCACTGATGGCATTCATGGTTCGCACTGCCGCCAGCGCCTCCGAGACTGTGAATGGTGCGACTAGCGGCACTGGGTCAGCGCGCGGGAGCGCCCTGTACATCTCCTCTACATCAAAACTCCAAGTGGTGGTGACAGGATTTCCGAGCAGCCGGGTGAAGTGTTCGCTTAGGACACGTTCCTTGTCAGCATGTCTAGTAAGACGCACACCATCGACTTCCAGAGCCTTGATCTGATTTCTGCGCAGCCGCTTCGAGGCATGAGCGTGATGAAATTTGGTGTTTTCATCCCCTTCTTTGATCACACGACATTTGCCCCTCTGCTTCCAGTATGCCGAGCGCGCCTTGAGCAGAAGCATCAGCTGCTCCCGGCATAAGAAGCGTAGCAAGAGTTCACCTGCACACAAGTGACGAAGCTCCTCGGACAAGTCTAGAAGGTGGATGATGAATTCACAGTTGTTGATGAGGAAGGGGGTGCGATTTTCTTTAGCCCATTTCCTAGCGACGCGGCGAGTGTCCTTCAACCTGGTGTTGCAAGCACACCAACCGGACCACCTGCAGGGTTAGTATCTGCACACCAAACCGGCTCAATGGAGGGGAGGAAGGAGGGATTGTGGAGCCAGGAATTTTCGAAGCGAAAGCAGCGAGTTTTGGGGACGGTGGTGTTGATAGAGACGAAGAGGCGGGTATGTTCAGAGGTGGCATGGGGGAGGGAGGTGAGAGTTGTGTTAGGGGTCACGGAATCAAAAGCTAGATTGAGGAAGATAAGGTCGAGACGAGCCAGAACTGGCTGGTTTCGCTTATTGGACCAGGAAAAAAGGCGATCAAGCAGGGGGAGTTCTGTGAGAGAGAGCTCGTGGATGATATCATTGAAAGCCGAGGCAAGGGGCGCATCAAAATTACTGGAGTTCTTCTCGTCACTAGAGCGGATGAGGTTGAAGTCACCTGCTATGATCTAGGGGCCTGAGATATCAGCAGAGATGTCACACAACTCCGAGAAAAAGTGAGGAGTTAGGCGATGATCGGAGGGGGCATAAACATTGGTGATGGTAAGAGTGAAATCTGCGCAGGTAGCAGCGAGCGTGGTAGTGACAGTGAAGGAGCGAGAGGGGGAGGAATGAAGAGTAAGATGGGTGTCGTCCCAGGCAGTGGCAACACCGCCACGTGAGCCATTGGCCGCCAGGAAGAGGTGATCGCGGAGATGGGTGGGAAGGAAAGATTTGAATTTTCTTGGAGAGATGGTGGCTAGCTTTGTTTCCTGGATGCATACGATAGATGGATGACATGAGACTAGGGTGTCTCGGACAGCAATGCACTTGTCCTCTTCTCCAAGGCCTCTTCTCCACGTGAGCCATTGGCCGCCAGGAAGAGGTGATCGCGGAGGGCGGTGAGGTGGTGCGCCAAAGGACATGAAGTACCCTGCCTCGTCCAAGGAAGCTGTGTACGGCCACACCCGGAGCTGCTGGATGGGGCACACATTACAGCTTCCGGTGGAGACATCTCTGACCCACAAAGCATCTGGAATGCTGCCTGGGTCCTCGACTTCTAGGACCACACGGAGGGACGAGAAATCAAAGCCCGTGAGGCAACGCCAGTCCACTTCCCGCACAGCGCCAATTCCCTGGAAAGCCTGGAGGACGAAATCCTCGTACCAATGGGATAGAGGGAAGTCCAGCACGGATAAGACAACGAGGAAGTCGGCGGGGCGGTGGGCACTGGTGAACTCCGAACGCAACAGATCGACGCGGACACCATTGTGAAGGAAAGGTGAGCGAGACAGCTACTGCTCGATCCGCCACCGATTTAAAGCGCAGCCGCGCAGAAGGACGTGAGGAAGGGAGCAGCTCGAAAAGGATATCTGGCATGGACGTGCGCATGGCATCCCAAATGAGAGTGGAAGGGGGGGTGGGGGGGCAGCGTCTGGTAGGGGTGAGAGATAAACAAAAGCATAGAAGGAAACCTCAGAGTGCCTGCCGCAGGGAAGGAACACTTCAAGGCGATCGTGGCGGCCAGAGGCGTATGAACTTGGGAGGCTGATGGGCGAGGAGTGCTGGGGACTAGGGGAGCTACGCTCGGGGCTAGAGCCATGAGCAGGTGCACAGCTAGCAGTGAGGTGGGGGGCAGAGCGGCGAAGGGAGGGTGGTGGCGAGGTGGATGGCCGCGCGTCAGCGACGGCGGGGGAGGGGTGCTGCGCCGAGGAAGGAGACGTGGGCGCGGTGGGCAGCGAAAGGTTGGCGGGGGAGATGTGCGGCAGAGGCTTGGCTGAAAGGTGGGGTGGGGATGGGGCTGTGGCGGCGACGTGACCAGGGGTTGAGGTGGTGACTCTGCGGCATGGCGCACTCCCGTTGTCGGTGACCGGGGCGGCCACAGTTGCGACAGCGAATTGGCAGACCTTCCCTGCAAGTGCCGATCCGATCGAGATGCCACTCCGCGTCCGAGCTAACAGCGGCGCTTTACCAACCACTCTCGCTGCCGTCACATCCAACGTTTTTGTTATTGTTTTTAACAGGTAAAATCGGTTGGATCGGTTTAACAAAAACTATGAAAATTGATAAAAAAATTGTTTAAAATCAAAAAATAAAAATTTGAATAAAATTTAATCGAAAACCGGTCAGTTTTTTTCGGTTCATCAAACTGTTTTACCGATTTATCGAACGGTTTCATTGGTTTTCGTGTATCAAAATTTGAAACCCATCGGTTTACCTCTCGGTTTTACTTTTCGTTTTACTGATTTCGGTTTTACTGGTTTATCGATTAATTTTAGCGATTTTTGATATTTTGAAATTTTTCAAAATTTTAAATTTTTTTAAATTTTCAAAACGAAAACTGATCATCTGATAAAACTTGACTAAATCAGTTTCATCAAAAATCATAAAAACCGATCGATTTTGAGCGGTTTTGTAATCCTTAATCACGTCACCCGCTACAAATCCTGTAGTAGCAGTCACAGCGAGAGGTCGTCGACAGCTAGCCCAACCCAGGCCATCACCACCGTACGTACACCTCCGGGCTTCAGCACCATGGCCAGCAGGACTACAGGCACAGCCGCCGTCGCATGCTTGTCGACGTTTCTATTTCTCCTCCTCCTGTGCGTGGCTTCGGCGCCAACGAAGGCGGCGGCGACGACAACAACAAGCCGCGGGTTCACGACCTTCAAGGTGTTCTTTCACGACGTGGTCCGGGGGCCCAACCGGACGGGCGGACGGCGGTCTGGATCGCGCGGGGGCCGCCGGCCGGGAACGCCTCGGCCGCGCTCTGGGGCGGCACGGTGGCCATCGATGACCCGCTGACGGCCGGCCCGTCGGGCGCCGCGTCGCCGGAGGTCTGCCGCGCGCAGGGCACGTACACGCTGGCGGACCAGCAGACGGTCGGCCTGCTCATGGCCATGAACTTCGTGTTCACCGCCGGGGAGCAACGGAGCAGCAGCCTCGCCATCTTCGGGTGGAACTACGTGCTCCGCGACGTCAGGGAGATGACCATCGTTGGTGGCACCGGCAAGTTCCGCATGGCGCGGGGGTACGTGCAGGCGCGCACCGTCGACCTCGGCGCGACAACGGGGGATACGGTAGTCGAGTACACCGTCAACGTCCTTCAGGCCTAGCATAATTACCGATCGTTTCATGGTCGATCCGGCCTTTTCCTGCCACGTCGTAGTCTGTCCATGTGTGCTCTGTTCTTCTCCGCTACTCGCATTTTGCATTTCTTCACTGTGTTTTTTTATTACCTGGTACTACCTCCGTCTTTAAATATAAGCATTTTTGAATTTAATTAAAGTCAAATTTTTTTAACTTTGACCATTAATAATATAAAATTAATAATGTTTTATCATATATAAATTATGTTATTAGATTCTTCATTAAACATACTTTTATAATATGTAATTTTTTATATAAAAAATTATTTAAATTTATAGATATTATTAAGTCAAAGTCAACCGAATCCAAAAATGCTTATATTTGAAAACGGAGGGAGCAGTATTCTTCACTGTTACTTAATGAGGAAATATACATGCATGCATGTGATCCATCACGTCGTGAACTTGCGACAATGGTCCAGCCCATGTGGCTTTCGGGGGTGTGATTTCCAGATCCGTTTTTAAAAATTTAAAAATAGCAGACCTCTAGCTTTCACCTGTGGGCTGTGGTCTCATCATCGGGCGTTGAAATCGAATTCTCAAAAGCCCGTTGTATATCTGGCCCATCTGCATCCGTAGTCCAATAGAATAGAGATGTGGGCCGCAGCAGGCTTTCGGCAAGTGGATTGGGTCCACTTTGGTTCTTTGGGCTAGCAGAATTGTTCTTGGTTAGTGGTGTCATCCAGGAATGGATTTCAGAAAATGACATCACTGCGCATGTCATTTGCCTTGATCTTATATAGGAGTATTCCATTAGTTCAGTAGAATGGTGCTTTTTCTTTCGAGTAAATTTCACAAAACTACAGATATTTTATGAATATTATCACAAAACTACATGTTTAAACTATACTTTCAGAAAACTACAGATTTACTACAGTAAATTTCAGACACATTACATAAAATATATCGCTCTATAATAATTTGAGTATAAAATGTATATTTTTGTGATAAATTTGATGCAAAATCTGTAATTTTTTTAAATTATAGCTTAGATCTGTAGTTTTATGATAACTGTGATAAAATAACTATAGTTTTGTGAAATTTACTCTTTTATTCTTTTTCATCGAAAGGAACGGTTCTCTCCAAAATGAACCAAATCAATATTTTCACTGTGTTCCCACATGATTATTTCAACATTTTGAATCTCTTTGCACTGGCATGTGATGCGCTAAACGTCTGGGACGGACCCATATAAATATAGCAAATCGTTGTGGTTGGAATCCAGAATTAATATATTTTTTTTGTCTCTAAAAGCGTTCTTAGTGATATACTGCCCAAGTCCGAGGTCAGGGCATGCTCATCATCCCAAACAACCACGTTCAAGGTCGAAGCATGTTATCACCCAAATCACCGCATCTAATGCTGAGCACGTTCATAATCTCAAACAAATACTTTTTGTTTTAAAATATTAACATCGATAACTTTTAACATCGAATTAAAAAATATATTCAAATGTGTAAAATTATAAGTTATATTTCAAATAGCATTAATGATAAAGCAAATCATAAAATCATACTTTTTTAAGTAAGACAAATAGTTAAAGATGATATTAAAAGTCACTGATGTCAATATTTTAATCAGAAATGATGTTAAAAATAAATATATGATGCTAATATCTCTAACTATCTAAAGCGTATGCGGTTTCTCCATTTCTGATTGAGCGGTTATTTTGGTCTGTTGATCTAGCAACCAACGTTTGCTGTTATCTCTCTGGAAAGTTCACGGTGTTGCCTCTGCTCGGCACGCTGCCGCCTCAGCCCCTTCGCCGTCCTGCTGCAGCTACCTCACCTAGAGCGCTGCCTCCCGCCCCGAAGCGGCTGCCCACAGCTGCCGCGCCACACTGTCAATAACCGTCGCACCGTTGCTGTAAAATACTTTTTTTATTTTTAAATTGATATCATTGTTGATTTTTAATTTAAATTTTGATTATTTAATTTATTTAAAAAATTATGATAAAATTTATATATTTTATTATAATTTTTTTATTATTAAATATATTTGAAATATGGTTTAAAATTTTACACATTTAAACTAATTTTTGAATAAAACAAAAAATCAAAATTGAAATTAAAAATTAACGACGACAACATTTTAAAAACGGAGGGAGCAGACAACGCTGCTCCTCGATGGCACCTCAATCCTCGCCGCTGCCTCTCACACGGTCGATTCTTGGCCAACTAGATGCAGCGGAGCAAGGACACACATGCTTTATACTAAGGCGTAAAAAAAACGTCGTGGAGGCACGGATAGCATAAAGGCAGAAAATTTTACAGCATCTCCATTCTCCACTCCTTAGAGTTGTCCACGCCGCAACCTCCTCTGTCCTCCAACTAATATTTTTCTCTTTGACCTCTTCTTTAATTCTTTAGATTTTGAGTCCAACTGCAGTGCTATTCTTAGAATTGGGGCTTCGATTTAGGTTATAAAGATTATTTTTCATGGCTTTAAGTATCATCCCGTTGTATATATTATTGTCTACCACACCTGTACATCGATCTCTGTAGAGAAACACAGATCTACCGAGTGCTTAATGGTTTGACTCTAAGAAAACTGTCCTGTACCAGGTAGATTGCTATGACGATTTATCAATCATCTTTTTACCTAACCAAGTGACCATGCAACAGTATGTAGATGAAGAAAGATGGAAGATTCACACACATCCCCGTTCGTATCCTTCAGTAATTAACTGTGGTATACGGAGTACTAAGGTCACACCTGAGGTGATGATTTTGGAATTTTTTTAGATACCAAGTGTAGTATTTTTCACATTGATTTTTTTTCAAACAATGTTTACATATTAATTCCATCGGAACATCATATCTTCTAGCAAAAATCCTTTTGAAATTATAGGTTTTAATGAAGTTAAAGCAGAGTGAATTTGAAACTATATATAAGCTTTAATGAAGTCTTCAGATTACAACATATCTTCAATAAAAGGCAGATTCTACGGTAGACCAAATAAATATAGATCGT
>BCLH01000043.1:358619-373514 GCA_001602315.1 Zoysia pacifica | reverse complement strand
GCCATCTGCTTGCGCCCCCGGCCGCGCCCTGGCCTCAGCGCCCCCGGCCGCCCCGGCCTCAGCGCCCTCGGCAGCGCCCCGGCCTCAGCGCCCGCGTTGAGCTCGCCGCCGCCCGAACGTCTGTGCGCCGCGCCCGCAGATCCGCCCCTCCCTCTGTGGCTCCTCCCTACCAGGTACCCCTCCCTCTCTCTCTCTCTCATTCTTTCTCTCTCTCTCATCCCTAGCGAGCTTGTCTTCTTCTGCTGACCCCTGCTCCCGCGCGTCGCAGTGCGCTATGGTGGTACCTCGACGGCGGCGGTACCGCGCGGGGCGGCGGCAGGCGGTACCCCGCGGGGGACGACATCGGCAGGCGGCGGCGTGGGTGTCGGCCCGGCGCGGCGGCCTATTATTTTTATTTCCCGCAACCGTTAGTGCAGGCGGTGGACCTAACTCTACCGCCTGCACTAAAATACTTAGTGCAGCGGCGTGTGTACAAATGAACCATTTTTACAGGCTCACTAATGCTAGCAAAAACCGAAACCGGCTGCAGAACGGGTTTAAATCCGCCTGCCGAAACCGTTTTTTAGTAGTGTTGACTCCCTGCCTGATTCAAAAATTTTGTAAAAATATCATTTATTTGTTGTGATTAGATTATAATAAGAGATACTATAAACATAATAAATTGTTTTTATATTTATAAAAAAATTGAATAAAAATGAATGATCAAAATATAGTGCCTAAAAGTCAAAATGTCAAAAATTTAGGAACGGAGGTAGTAGTTGGTTGCCTGTGAAGCGAATCGAAACGTTTACTAGTACATCACATGTATCTGATCTTAATCTAGATCACTCAATGAGAGGACTATTTTCATGATACTAATTGTATCTTGATATAGTAGTCTGCTATAAATATGGTTCGACAGGTTCGTTGAATAATTGTATCACGATATATTAGGATGTTGCGCTGATGTTGGCACGTATGCACGATCAAGACGACTTCATCTTTCCACCGCTATATTTCCGGAACAGATTGGAGAAGAAGCAGGCTCCAGATACGCGTGGGATAATAACTCCGAGAGCAGCCGTCCAAAGCCGAGTCGGAACTCGGAAGCGAACGCACGATGCGACGCGGCTATATATAAGGGTAAATTACTTGTTAGCCATTTAAAAAATTTGAAGTTTCTTTTTAATCACTTAAAATGTTTAATTTTCTTATGAACCACAAATATTAACTTTCTTTTCTTATTCTCCACATCCATCCATTTGGGACTTGAAAAAGACTTATCTGCCTTTATATCATTTTTTTACTATGTTTTCTGGTTACCCGTATTACTGGACTTTGTTGAAACTAATTTTTTTTTTTTTTTTTTTTGCAAATTCATATTATAGCCCATTATCTTAAAG
This sequence comes from Zoysia pacifica, assembly GCA_001602315.1. NCBI lineage: Eukaryota > Viridiplantae > Streptophyta > Magnoliopsida > Poales > Poaceae > Zoysia > Zoysia pacifica. The sequence goes on along the minus strand of BCLH01000043.1, from coordinate 372,132 downwards.
GAAATAAAATGGTTCATACCAAAATTTAAAATTTTAATTTCAATATAATTTGAAAGTGAAAATTGTTTCTTGAAAATTTTATAATCCCTAAAATCCGACAAAGTCCACTAAAATGGATAGTGAGGAAATTTAGTAAAAAATGATAGAGCGGCAAATAAGCCTTTTTCAAATCCCAAAATATATAGGAGTGATGAATAAGGAAAGAAAGGTTTGATAAAAAAATTGAAAATTTTGAGTGGCTAATAAGTAACTTCAAGGTTTTTGATGGCTAATAAGGATTTTACACTTAATTAGAACGTTGACCATCTTTGGGATGATCTAATACGTGACGTCTAGTAGCAGTAGTATATGCTTGTAGTTGTCGATTGAAGATTAAAGTATCTGTTTTTTTGAATGGTTGGTATTTCAACTTCTTATTACTTTGTAGTAGTACTTTAATTTTTGTTGCCGAAATGTGATGAGCATAATGTCAAGTGTGCGCTCGGGAAAAAATAAAAATTCTAGCAATCTTTTTTATATAAAAGTAAATATGCTTTCGTAATTGACATTTATTTAGAAGTGAAATCATTGGTCACTCTTGCTGTAGGCATGACACCATTCATTGTTGATGTAAGCGGAAGGATATCCATTGCTGTGTTTTGATTTCTTTTGTAAAAAAATTGTGGATGCAGACATTATTGATAACAGTAAAACACAATCCTTGAAACGTTTTTCAAGTTTTATATTTTGACACCGATGAGATGTTTTTCATGTTTTAGATACCTTTTTACAATAATAACCAATTATGTTTGTACCTTTCTATTTATCTGATTTTAGCATGACATGAATTTTCACTCTGATTTTGTCCCATGGTTTACAGATATATCTACCTTAGAAGACAAGTGAATTTCCTCAATAAATTGACATTCGGAATCAGAACACAACACTGTTGCAAATATTATTGCAACATGACTCTAATATAGTTTTTGTTTTCTCCACAATTGGTTTATTTTCTAGATACCTTATAATTATAGTCACCTTATGATGTATGTTGACAACAGTCTAAACGATGCTACCCTTATAACATCTTTAGCATAACTGATGATGCAAAATTGTGAGATTGTATTGATTATTTGTTAGAATTTGGAGAAAATTCAAACGTTTCAACTGATGTGAGTGCACCCTTAAGTGTCTTTTGAGTCTTGACTTTGTTTATTACTTTCTAGTTATGATTTATATTTATCTTTAAAACATTTCGTATCTTTCTTAACCAAATAAATTAAAATATTTCTAATTTAATTGATGTCATAAAAAGATAGATAGAGTGCGTAAACAAACTTTTTCTAGTAACAATTGTGTTTTCTACCAATAAAGTTTAGAGCATTGAAGCAATAATGCAAAAACAAATGTAAGTCTTCAGAATAAGATATTTATTTTTTCCTACATTTAGTATAATTGTTAAACTGCTAAACATTTTTTGATTGGTACAGTTCATATCATCTCACGTTAAGTCTTGTGTAAGAATAATATGCTTTGGGATACACAACAAGAGCCATCTCGTTCTATTAAAATATTTGATACAAGGTCTATGTTTTTTTGGTCTCTAATCAGAGGTCCATGATTTTTTGGTCTCTAGCTATAACTTATTGGTTTATGCTGTTACTGGTTTGTATAGGAGTATGCTTGTTTGCATGCCATTTAAAGGTTTTTGAACTCTTGTTGATGAATGTGCACGAGAAGATGATCGTTCAGTTCCAGAAAGGGCAGTTGCTAGGTTAGCGTCTCCTACTTCTAAGCTGGTCGCCATGTCAGGCTGGCCACAACATCTGCAAGGTTCTAGCTTTCTTCCTATTTCATACCTTATCGGTAATTTTTGTGCTGGTTAAGATTAATTCGGAGATTTTGAATGTATAAGCATCGAGGCATGTTGTTGAATAATTGAACCTTTATAGAACAAATTTGGTTCCCCAAAGTGCACTGGACTTTATCTCACCCAACTGTTGCATAGAGTAAGGACTGATTGTTTTACTCCTAGAGCAAAGACTGTTGCATAGGCATTATTATCTCCTGCGGTCCTGCTAGAGCTGCTAGTTGAAAGACAATTAACTTGTCAATACAATTAGCTATTGTATTGAGCAATTGTAGGTTAAGATGAAGATTGTGATCTAGTATGTTTATGGTTAGGTAGATATTCTTTTTGGCAGATATAGTGCACGTCATGTTTACCATATGTATCTATAAAGTTTTTATGCGGCAGTATTATATTATACCTTCCAATGTGAGAGTCCAGATTTATATGGTCCATCTGTGCTGTCTCCTTAAAAGAGATGTTCTGATCGACTAGATAGCGGGCGCTAAGTGTTTTGTGCCAAGCGGGATAATCTCCTAGAATGAATTTAGGTTAGGTATTGGAATCATTCTTAATTCAAGACCATTTGCTTGTATTACTTTCTTCCTAATGGATAAAGAGTAATTGAGCCTTTGCTGGTGTACACATGCAGCGGTTCAAGCTATTGCCAACCCTGATCCGGCGGTTGACCTACCCTTGACTGCTGAAAATGTTGAGCCAGCATTGGATGAAGTGCGACCATACCTTGCGGCAGATGGTGGCAATGTTGAGCTGCATGAGATTGATGGAAACGTGGTGTGGTTGAAGCTGCAAGGAACATGTGGGTCTTCCCTTGCTTCATTACAGATGATGAAAATGGGCATGGAGCGACAGTTGATGGAGAAAACACCAAAGATTGTTGCAGTCCAAGCTATCGCTGATGAGGAAACTGGGTTTAAGTGAACGAAGAGAACATTGAGAAGGTCAATCCTCTATTGTTGACTAAATGTTTTCGTTAGTAAAACTACATGGTGGTTACATAATTTCAAAGTAACTTGATGAATTTTCCCAAGTAATATTGACTTTTTCTGAAATTCAGTTTTTCGCCACCACTAAAGTGTGCTTTGTAATCCAAATTTGGCACCTTCCAATTTATTGTACAGAGTTGTGATTGGAAAATAGAATCCAGTTTATTTCCACCATTTTCTTATTTGAGATCCATCTTCAGTGCTAGTTGTCTAGGCTTGATCTACTCTTTCTTACCTTTACATGTAATGAAAGGTACTAGAGTGCTAAAATTCATGACTTCAGTTTTTAGTTGGTAGGGGGCATCATTCCGGCTCTTTCTTTTGTGGCTGCTCTGTTAATTTAGCTAAATTTCGTACTATGGACCTGTTACTTGTATTCATATCATAATACACGTCTGCTACACCTCTGATAGACTTCCATTCCATTGGTTTGTTCAGTATGTGAAGTAAAATCCTTTAGGGCCAGTTTTGCTTCCTGGAATTGAGCTGAATTGAATCAAATTCTAGAACCCAGCCTGTTTGGCAGCTCATGGAATTGGAATTATCAATTTCAGCCCATTCCACGGCTAGAATCGGACTCTTATTTCAGTTTCCGAGCCCAAACCTCTGAAATGGTTGGAATCGGTGCTCTCCCTCACTCCGCCATCCCCGCACGACTCCGCAACAGCGCCGCCGATCTACGCGACTCCGCCGTCCCCGCATGCTCCACAACAGCGTAAGCCACCGCCACCACTGCCGAAGAAGAGAGCCTGTCGTCCTCAACTCATGCCGCCCACACAGCTGCCGAGGAAGACGCCGCAGAGGAAACAACTACGGAGGGAGACGCGACGGCAACGACGCAGATGAAACTGCCATGGAGGAAGCCTCCTCCTCGTCCTCGTTCCATCGGATCGCTGCCGTTGTTCAATGCATCCAGTGACCGCGTCCACCTGGCCGTTGCTCCCACTTGCAGCGAGCGTGCGGGGTTCCACCAAAGCGTCCTCGTCGTCGCTTAGTACCCTCGCTTTTGATGCAGCGCCGCTTCCACCTTTCTGTTGCCTGAGTCATGCTGTCCCCAAGGTCCAGCGGAGGTGTCCCAGTAGTAGAAGGGAGCCAGAAGCTTCAAGTATGCCGAGCTCCTCCCCTCGTCACCACTCTGCTCTTGGTCTCCTTCCTTTTCCACATGACCAGATCAGCGATATTCTAGATTTTTACTCGCAATCCATTCCAAGAATTCTGGATGTAGCCAAACAACATTTGATTTTAATTCCAAGAATTCAATTTTGGATGTAAACAAACAAAAATAATGGAAATGAATCAATTTCTAGCCAATTCAATTCTAAGCGAATTAACTCTTGGAATCTAATTCACAGAAATCAATTCATTTCCAGGCAACCAAACAGGTCCTTACAGAAATTGGTGTTGATAAATGCTTATTCTCTGTTGTGTTTGCATGCATATTGGTATTATTTGTGCCTCATTTTAATGCAAACATTTCATACAAAAGTTCCTGTAAAATGGAAGTTATCAAGAAGGATACGAGAACCAAAATCATTTGATACTGCTGCTAACTTATTTTATGATTCAATCATCACGCTTCTTAAAAATAAACTTCAAGTTGTATTCTTCTGTTCCCTATTATGTGCAGTGATAGCATTTTATCACTTTTGATTTTAACAGATTATTTTTGTAAAAAAAATGAAGATTGAAACTCAAAGACAATTGCTAACTATTTTTTCTCTCTCTTATATCAGGTACTTCGCGGGCTGCAACGAAGCGACACCGACCGCTGACTCACGAGATGCGGAACTGGCGAAGAGGCTATAGTCATTCAGCGAACAAGGAGGGGAAACCATGACTTTGTAAAATGTTTAAAAAACAATATCTCAAAATTTAGTTAGTTGCTCGCCTTGTGAACTGAATCGATCTCATCGTAGTCTAGAATCTAGATAACTGACTGCGAGGGCTGTTTTCATGATACTAAATTTATACTGATATAAATTGGCCCACTAAGTTAGATAAACTCCTTTTCCTTTACCTCCTGGCAGGTGAACCACCGATTTAATCTAAGTCACTAAAATTTGGAAAGAAAAGAGAAAAAAGAAAATATAATATCTACATCAGCCAATATGGAAACTGTATCTCCTAACTGTTTGGTCGAAAATCGGAAAGGCCACTATAGTAAAATGTAAAAACCGTAACGAATAGAAAAATCAGGTTTTAAAATGAAAATCATTCTGTTTTTTTTATTTTAATTTTTGAATTTTGAATCTAAATCGATTTGACAATTTTTCTACTGATTTCCCTGTTTTCCTATCGGTTTGGCGAATTTTTTTAAAAAATAATACGTATTTTTTCAAAAATTACAGAATTAATACTAGACGCCGGGAAATAACAAAAAAAAAAAATACTAAGTTGGACGCTGGATGTTCGAGAACAAAGAATTCGAACGTTGGTTCCACGACTTCACATAAGTCGAACTACACTCATTCGACTACAGAGAAGTCGAATGCTAGAAATTCGACTTTAGAGAAGTCGAAGAGCTGAAGTCGTTCACTCAGCGTCCGATTTCTTGCAATCGAATGAATTAGACAGTCAATCGAATATCCAAAATTCGATTAAAGGAAATCACACATCCAACATTCAACAAAACATAAAAAATATTTTTGTCCCCATGCAAAATATGTTTTCAATTATTTAGTAGTAGTTATTTGTAATTTATTATTGTGAATGAATTTTACGAAATGTTATTATTATAAAATTGATAATATTGATATTATAAAATAAAGGAGTAGTAATATTATTGACAAAATTAAAATGGAGAAGATAATATTAATATTATAATAACCCGGCACATACATATGTTAATACATAAAATAGAATTACATAGTAGGTGAAAAATAATATGTCTGTGGTGCCATGCAGGTAATCCTAACATGCTTTAGAAAAACATAATTTTACGCGAGGTGGAGTACATATGCTCCAGTTCTACTCTTACTCTAATGAAAATGGGAGGATCCTACAGAATAGTTGGTGTTGTGCATATAGTTTATTGACGGTGGTGGATTTGGAGGTAGTCGATTTGCAGGTCAAGACTTATGTTGTGGGCACCTGCAAAATACATCATCGCAGATAGTATTATCATTATCAATGATGCTGATGATGAGAGGGTCACTTACACGATACTGTAGATCAGCTAGCTCCCCATACAAATGTATCATTTGATTATGCAGGTATTTGATGTACGCTTGAGTCGCAGGAATAGGCGGTGGATCAACCCAACGGGTCCATCCACAGTTCTCGTCATCATAGTACCACTACAAAAATAAAAACTATAAGTATAGATACACATAAAATGAAGAATGACCATATAAAAAATAAGGTGATACTAACAGCTCCCTGCGGGCATCGAAAGAAGCGTCGACTAGCTCCCTCACCCCCCACTTTTATTTGCACAACACATTTGAGTCCATGGTTGCACTTAGGCCACTCTTCCTTACTAGCGTCATACGGGCGAAGTGGATTTCCCATCTCAAAATCTCTCTATGTTTTAAGTGAAAATTCAGAAATATCTTCTTCGTACCAATCTGGTACACCAAAACTCCCATCGTATCTAAGTGGTGAATGCCTAATAGAACTAGCTCGCCTACCACGACCTCTACTCCCTATTTTGGTGGTTCAAACTTGGTTGAGTGTAGAATGGAGGAGAGGGGAGATGGCTCAATTTTATAGCCGATTTGAGGCGTGGTTGCGGCTCTGTATTTGTCGTGTTGTCATATCATGTCATGTCTAGCAGGAATCAATACTATAGATGCGTGCCTCTTTCTTTTAGCTTTTTGTATATTTTTCTGTTGACATTGAGAAGGCAAAGGGCGGCAGTAATGGTGTTTTGCTAAAGTTAGAGTATCCCATGTGACCTGCAGAATCTCGTAGACATGGACTTGGTGCATGCACTATTTGTTTTTTGCCTATAAAACGGAACTGGAGTGAACATCTATCAAATACAGATCACAATGACATTCAACGCAAATCAAAAGCTAGAAATCTCAGCATGGGAAGATCGGCTATTCCGTGAATGTGGAGAGCGAGCTAAACTTTTCACATACCATGGTCGTAGGTATTTCCATTGTCCGGATTTGGATCCTAATTATCAGGTAACAAAAGTACCTCATTCAACAACTTATGTTAATATATTTATATGATTATAGTTTCTTACGGTACTAAACTTGAATTTTTTCTATTTCATATATACAAGCCATGTGAATTTGAAGAATGGTTAGACAGCAATCTTGCGCCAAACAATGTTACACATATCACAGAGTTAGAAAGCGATGCTCAGTACTATACGCGTATGCGAGAGTATGAGAGGATGCGATGCACGCTACTTGATACCCAATAACAACTACCTGAAAGAGAGATAGGACTCAAGATGCGACATGATAAACTAATTAGACGTCGCTGTGCTCGTATAAGAAGACGTTTTTCTGGCGCACAATAGAATGGAACACAGTTTATCAATGATATGATGTATTCCACAGTTTATGTATGCTATGTAATCTCATGTACCACTAAGTAATGAATAAAATCACCGTACCCTATCGCATCATATTCATTGGATGCTCTAAATTCACGTGAACGGACATTATTGCTGCCATGTGTTTTTTCTCAACGTGAAGGTGATGCAGCAACCAAAGTCAGATCACCATCACCTTTTTCAGGTGATGCTGACTGGACAATGATAATGGATGCAGAAATTATTATAGTACAATAAGAGTGCATATATAATGTAGTACAGTCATTAATACATAAAGTACATAATGTAGTATAATCATCAACCATAACCCTAACCCCTGCCTCTACCACGCTTCCTCCTACGTGCTGTTGCCGGAACATCTGCATCGCCATATCGAGGGTGGTCGTACGTTGATGGAGTGTACCAGTCTGGGGGACCACGCTATCATGTCGGTAACTGCATACCCTGAGTAGGTCCGATGTCAGGCTGAGTATTTTGTGTGGGCAAAGGTGCCCCGTAGAGCTGTGACACCTCCATAGGGGTGCCCATATCTGCAAATATGGAGTCGCTAGTGGCTGTGACTGTTGATAAACCCATAAGCTGTCCAGCACTCTCGAAACGAGGCACCCCTACATTACATCGTATGTAATTCAATAATTATATAAAGTAATGACATACTAATGTACTAGTAATAGTAAAGAATAACACACACCTGATGGATGTAGAGGAACGTGCCAAGTTGAGCCTCCTGCCTCGTCGGGGCGTGGAGGTCATGGAGGGTGGTAGTATTGTCCAGTGAACATCTAATCACTGCCTCCAGAACCTCTAGAGGGCCTCTGCGAGGACGATCCGCCTACTACATCTGGTCATGCAAGAGGTGGAGTGCTGTAGACCGGAGCAGTGTACATCTGCTCTGTGGCTAAGGTAGTAGGGGCCCGTGGGGGACGGGGAGTAGTCAATGACGGACGCGAAGCATTATCAAGTTGTCGGCAAAAAGCAAGCTCGACAATACGTTGTTCCTTTGCTGCCAAACGAGAAAATGCAGCGAGTACCTCCTCAAGATGTACCCCACACAGTGGCTACTGGTTCTCTCGGAGGCGAGATGCCGTCGTAGTAGCCTCTGTGTAGATGTCACCCCCAAGTCTGACTGCCAGAAAGAAAGCAATGTTAAAAATCTATACATTTTATCAAATTTGAAATAATTACATATTTATTATAATACGTACCACCATATGCAACGCTACTCCTGCGTGGCTTGGGTATAAAGCTGAGGTGCTAGCTAACAATGGTCGTGGTGGATCCTCAATAAGAAGTAGTCAGGTGCACGTCCTTGGAATATACCATTGCAGGTAAAGCTAGAAACTGCTCGGGTCGTAAGGTGCCGCCTCCTGAACCACATCTGCGCCTGCTTCACTCCACTCTTGCAGCCAATGTGACATCCTTCTTGTCAGATCTACCTCGCTCCTGCGAACTCCCCTCCTAGTGAACCTGCAATATGTAGACAATTTTACATTTACGTAAATGCACGAAATGTAAAACTATAATAGTTTAATAACACATATTAGTGAACATTTTCAGGTAAAATGTCTCTTGCTAGGACTAGGATCTCCTGACGACGACTAAACTGCCTCATAACGCAGTGTACCGCGTAGTCCTCAACAAATGCGTCGAACACAAGCTTCTTCTTCGTCATCCAAAACATAGAGTCTCTGTAGCAAAGATGCGAAATACCTTGAGCTCCAAAACGCGCGTATAGCAGGTCCTGCCGGTATGGCTCCCACATAACTAACTCAGCTCGAAGATGATCAAACCGCTCCGTGAAAGGCTCATACGCCGAACGAACCTGCAAAGCTACCCATTGAGGCTAAAAAAAATACTATAAGTATATTAAATATCATTTACAAATATATTGCAATGTAATAAACATACGTACTCGACGACGTGTACAAAGAGATCCCATCGTTGTCTTGTCGAAGTCATCCCCACCATACATATCATCAATGTAATACCTTGGCTCCACGTACGGACGTCCAATCTGGAATCGTTCAAATGACCACAACTGTAGCAGCAGAGGCATACCTGTCAATATAGAGGTCTCACGTTTCTTAAGGCAAGCCTCACATAGAGCACGATACGTAGCACAAAGAACAGCCGACCCCAAGACAACTGAGGAACATCTGTAGCTTCACTATCAGCAATAGCTCGTGCGTAGGAAATCCAACGTGCATCAACAGTGTCACCATATGTCGACGTGAACATAACCCAACCAAACAACCATAGGAGGTATGCCTCTAGGTGTCGAGCAACCTGTTACTCCGTCGGGTCATGTGTCATGTTCTCAACCTGTAAAAGAACAACTTATTAACATATAGCATAATGATAATATATTAATGATATCAATAAAGAAAAGTAGAAATGTCATCGAATCTTGAACTGTTGTAACCACTACTTCTTTGGGTCATTCTTTTGTGTCGGTGCAATTTAAAATACTACACCTTCCACGACACCTGCAAACCGATCTGTCAAGTCCTGTTGCCACCCAATAGGGGTGACGGAGGGCCCAATAACATCACCAGCAATGGGTAACCCAATAAGCATTTCTACATCCTGCAAAGTGACAGTCATCTCCCCAAACGGCATATAGAATGTGTGGGTCCCAGGCCTCCAACGGTCCACTTGAGCCGATAGAAGTGACCGTCAAATGGAAACCGCCGTGAACGCTCTACATGAGGCTGTATGACATCATCATCCTCGTGATCATCATCAATACCTTCAATCATTTGAGCCAAAGGGAGCAATCCAACTCTAGATAACCTGCAATGAATATAATTTATGTTAGACCTTATATGAACACATATAAAATAAAGAAATACAAAAAAATTATGAAGTATAGAAAACCTATGCAACCATCGTGAGTCAAGACGCCAAGCCTTCGCTGGTGTATGGGCCAACAACACAGGGACATTTGATACTTCATGTGAGGTAACTTCAAAAGCACGGCAACGCTGGTATAGAGAACGATCAAAGAGCTCATAATGTGGTATATAACTGATATAATAGAGCCACATAAAAATAATAGATGTGCAATTATTTTTACAACATACACATGACTCATACAACATTAAAAACATACTAAAGGGTGTTCTCACATAAAAAATAAAGTACAATACAATTATAGATTACATGACACATAAGTAATCATAGTACTTATAAAGTATGTCCATCATACGCTTCTCCATAGTGTTCACCGCGACGATCCCCTACATGTCGAGTAGAAGTTGTTGCTTCTCCTTCGCATTCTTTGTTCTGTGTACAATCCTTTTTCTTGTGACCGTACTCATCACATTCACTGCATCGCCTTATAGGTCCTCCAACCTCAGCTTCATCCATGTCATTTCGAATGCGCCTAGTCTGCAGACGACTACCTTGCCCATGGCGATGTCTAAGCATATTCTGATAGGGCAAACAAAGCATCATATATTTGTCATATTCTGTGAAGTCAAAATGTGCAACAAATCCATGAAACTCTCCAGTCCAGGTACGCACCACATTTTTCTTCAAATAGGTGAAACATATAATGCCGTGTTCACATCAATCTGTGACAGTGCTGCGAGAACATGAGAACATGGAATGTGAAGCAACTTTGGCTTATTGCATGTACACTGACACCATCCATTTAATTCAGCCCCTAAATTAACCTCGTGTGTAACAACTCTTGTCTCACTTCCTACCCCTCCTTTGACTCTCAAAGTTATCTCAAATTGATGCTTTATTACGCCCATGCTACGCACCATGTGTTGAGCAGACTTCTCATTCTTTTCTGCCAAATGCTTCATCATACAGAAACAATAAGGGGTATCCACAGTTGAGCTATGGAGTACAGCAGCTGCGTGCCTCTTTTGGTAGTACCGAATGAGCCCATGCAACATCCCTTCCCAATTCCAATTATAGGTAATCCACGCAATCCTCTAATAACCCAATTGTATCCAATTAGAGGTAATCCACGCAACATCCCTCTCATGATGCCATACCTAGCACCTCCACTGTCATAGAGCAAAGACCACTTCTCCTTTGGCTCAGCTTCAATCCAGTGTGAGAAACACTTGATGTGCCTCGATGACCTCCTTTGAACATTTGGAGGGTCCAATCCTTCACCAAAGGCTGGTAGCACCTCTGGTAAAGTCTCCCCAGGTGTTGGTGGTTTCTTTTGTCTTTTTTGGACGTGAGTCTTTGTGTTCTTGTCTAGTTCTGTCCAAAGGGCATCAAACTTGCGACTTTGGTTCTGACTACATAACTTTTTAAATATTTTCATGAGAGACTTGTTCTTAAATTTCTTATAAAAATTAGCTTCCATATGTCGCATGCACCACCTGCTCTGCAAATCAGGCCATGGATATGCTTCATTGGGATCCTCTTACAATGTTTTAATTGCAGATAATATACCAGCATGTCGGTCATGAATGATGCAGACATTAGGTTGATCACGAATGACCCCTACTATAAGGTGTCTAAAAAACCAAAGAAAACTCAACCTGCTCTCAGACTCGACAAAAGCAAATGCTAAAGGAAGTATCTGATTGTTGACATCTATTTCAATTGCAGTTAATATTTGACCTTTATATTTTCTAGTCAGGAAAGTGTCATCCACACAAACTACAGGCCTACAATGATGGAATGACTGAATGCATTGACCCAAGGAAAGGAAAGCACGTCGAAAAATTCTGGGTTCATCGTCTTCCAACTCAGTCTCTTTAAATGCAGTGTATGTGCCCAGATTCCTTTTCTTCAAAATATCAAGCATTTGGGAGAGATTGCAATACGAAGCCTCATAGGTGCCCCGACGCTTTTCTATGGCCTTTTGCTTCGCCCTCCAAGCTTTTTGATAGCTTATATGATACTTAAATTGCTTTAAAATTTAGCATTGGATGTATGAACACTCCATATCCCTCTTTTCAATAATCTCTACGAACAATTCATTTGCAATAAATGAAGCAGGTTGCGATGCTTATGACCGACATTTTGAAGTGTGCAGCTATGTTCACAAACTTTAAACACCAACCAATGTGTCCCATGATTTGGCTTCTATGCATGAACATAGAAACAACATCCATCGTTTCTGCACTTCACGCTGTACTTGTTAGGGCTAGATTTAACAGTCCATACAATTCATCTGGGATGGGGTTACTTTCAAACTGATTGTCATCCTCTTCCTCATCGTCATCTTCATCACCACCAACTGACACCTGCTCAGTCTCATAAGTTGCATTAAGATCCACATTCTCGAGCTCTTGAACAATTTGTTCATCAATATTACCAGCATCAGCTTGGCCCTCAAGAACCTCAACATCACCAATATTGTTATAATGCAGAGTCTCTAATTCTTGCCTAACTTCTTCAGTTGCCATCATCATTTCATAACAATCATTATCATGTTCATCCACATTTGTTGCATTACTATGTGAGGCCACATCATTATGTTCATATAACTCTTTTGGACAAAGCTGAACAAACATAATAAATGGAGCATTCCTTCTCCGACACCAATCCAACCACTACAACCACGTTGTTGTCCGACACACCGACTTCAGCTTCCAACGAACTGGATGAAATGTACGGGTTCACAAGCATTACACCTTAATTGAATAAATACTGGAGTCCAACTGAAAAAAATTTGTCCACTAAACTATGATCTCCATCATTCTTGACGCATCCGGGTTAGAGTGTTCTACATTCACATATGGAAAATTGCTCAGGTCTAACACCATTTGGACCATTGCAAATTTCTTCGGTGCCATAATAAATTTTAAGAGTTACCATATTGAATTCACCGATCTGTCAAAAAATTTAATAACATTACATCATTAATATATTTTCTAAATCTAATTTTAATGTCTACCGATCAATAATTTATTTATATATTAGTTTATACTTAACCACTATAATATTTATGTACTAATAATATTACACAAATATTATTATATTATTTACGATCCTAATACTCGGTATAATACTACGACTCTATTTTATAAGAGCATTATTACCGATATAATTATATGCTAACAAATATATAAAAATTATATAGCAATGCATCCTAAGTTTAGCATAACAAATATGAAATATGAAATATTCTTTTGCAATATATTGTTAACTTAAATAGAATAATACATACAAATCTAAAAAATAGAA
>BCLH01000043.1:343539-353606 GCA_001602315.1 Zoysia pacifica | reverse complement strand
TTTGGCTCTTGATACACAGTTAGGCTGTATGAATATTTCTCTGAACTAAAATGTTGTTGTAAAGTGATCAGGTAAGAAAGCCATATAAAGGGCCCTTTTGGCAAAGCTCCCAACTCGTTTTTTTAAAAGAAGTGGCTCTTGTCTGATTCTGTAAGGTGATTCTTTAAAATAAACTAAGAGGCTGAAAGCTGAAAAAAGTAGCTTTTTTTAATTCTATGAAGTGATTCTCTGTTTTGATTCTAAGAGTTTATCTTAATGAATAAAAGAGAATCATTTTCAACCACATAATTACTTCACAAATGAATTACGAGTGAATCAAAGAATCAGGAGCTGGAGCTGTATCAAAGGGGCCCAAAGTATATACGTCTAAAATTTATCCATAATTTATTGGCTATCAAAATTTATAATATATTGCACCAATCAAACCATTTGTGCAAAATGAACTAAACTTTGTTTTAAAATTTTACAGACCCAAGTAAAAATATAGAAAAAAAATTACATAATAAAATCTATATATAGCTGGTGCGCATATACTATATGCAAGTACAAGTACACGTGCGTTGCCTCTAAATAATTTGGGCAAATGTGTATCCTGAACTTTCTAAAGGGGAGTAGGCGAGGGAGCAAGCGAGCGAGGCGCTATAAAATTTGTCGACCTGATGTGTAACAGAGATGATGATAAAACTGATACTCGCCATGCAGTTTGTCAACGCAAACAGAATCAAGTTGGGTATGGAAGCGCCGGCGAGCGGATACTGCCTGTTGATGACATGCCTTCCCTTTGAGCGTATACTCCGCCACAAAAACTTCAAGTTCTTGAGCGGACTCCTTGCCGAAGGGACGATGCCGCACGCTGTCATCCACAAAATCAAGGCCTCGATGCTGACGTGTATGATCAGTAACTCACGATGATCTTTCGTCGTCACCATGTGCAGAGCCGCGCTCAAGGCCAACATCAGACTGAGGAGGGACAGCCATAAGCAGTGAAGGGCAGCGACGAAGCTTCTCCACGAGCCGGTGGAGCACGACGCCTTCCCGTAGATGAGCAGGATCGCCGCCACCAGGGAGGACGCCGCGGCAAGGGTGTCGAGGAACAGGAAAATATTCAGTAAGTATTTAGGCTCGAGGTTCGCCATGCCGTTGTCGTTGTACCCCCCGGGCAGGTTGAACCCGGCAGCGAAAGCGGTGGTGGCGATGAGTACGGCCACCACCATGAGGCTGTCTGACGTCTTCTCTATGCCCTGAACCATGTCGCGGCCTTTCCACGGCTTCACCGTGTTCTGCCTTTGCGGCCTGGGCTGTGCCCCGAAAGCGACTAGCGTCACCACCATGCTTACCTGATGCACAAAATAAACAGATTAAAAACATCAGAGAGTTTGCCCAGCTGCCATTGACGATGGAATTTTAGATGCACTTGCTCTCACCATGGTGAAGTAACTTGTCGCTTCGGCGACGCGATCGAACGGCGTGTGCCCGGCATTGTTGAGGACGTCGGCCCGCACCTTACCCTTCCGTAGCAGGGCCTCCACGACGTCGTTGGCGCCCACGGCCACGGCAAGGTGGAGCGGCGTGTCCCCATTCCTGTCCTGCGCGTCCAGGAGGCCGCGCTGTATCGGGTCCTTGAAATCCTTGATGGCGAGAGAGACGACCTTGGAACGATTCTTCTTGGCCGCGGCGTGGATGAAGGTCCTACCATCGTCGTCCCGGAGCTCGGCAGCGTCCGGACAGCGCGATAACAGCTCCCGGACGACCTTGTCGTGGCCCATCCGCGCGGCGACGTGGAGAGCCGAGCAGCCGCCCTTGTTATCCTTGCGGTATACGGCTCCCGGAGCGGCGTTGAGGATCGCCCGTACCAAGGAGACGTTGCCGTCGGACGACGCGTAGTGAAGCGGGGTGCAGCCGCTGCTGTCACCTTCTTCTGCTAGAGCCGGTCTCCAACCCAGTAGCATATCAACCATACCTGGACATGAACGAAACCGCTACGAATGTTTACAAATTTCTCTAACCTTGCTACAAGAGCTGATATGATCGTAAAGCAAAGCAACTACTAAATATATATCTAACCTTTGCTCTGGAATATGGCTGCGTGTAGAGCATTCTGAGAATCTGGGCCGGCGGCCGAGACATCGTTGCACTTGGTAATAACCTCCCTGACAGCTTTCTCCGACCCACTCATCACCGCCAAGTACAGCGGCGACACGAGGGCATTGTTCAGCTCCGCGGCCGTCTCCGTGGCGGAGACCAGAGCCCCCACCACCGAGGCATGGCCGTACCTCGCCGCCAGGTGCAGAGCCGTGTCCCCGGCCTCGTTCTTGCATCCCAAGATTCTGCTCTCCTCGCGGCAGTCCCGGGCCAATACGACCGCCACCGCCTTAGCGCTCCCCGCCCTCGCCGCGCAGTGCAGCGGCGTGTCGAGTGCTGAGTTCCTTGCAGCGAGCAGGCCCTTCGCCTCGTCCCTGAAGCTGAGGTAGAGTTCCTGGATCAGCTCGCCATGTCCGTGCTCCGCCGCCACATGAAAAACCGTGTTCCCCTCCGTGCTCAGCTCGAGGACGTCGCACCGTCCGTGCTGCGAAGCGCCTGAAACATGGAAGATAATTCAATCTTCTGCCTTTTCTTTGCTAGTTCAGGTTTATGAGATATCCTGAATGCCGCATTATTGTTGTTATTACCAGTAGGTTTATTATCTGCTGTTGCAACACCGTGTTGTGTGCGAAGCAGCGCCATGACGTCCATGAACTTCCCTTTGCGGACAGCACTGTAGAGAGCTGGGCACATGGCGGTCGGCCCCGACGAGCCACCCCACCATGGAAGCGCAAGCGGCTGGTCGTGGTGAACATCCATCGATCTGATGAAGCTTGATCTCCGTTTTTTTTTTCCTGAATGGAAGATCAAGCTCGTTCTCTTGTTGCTACTGATCCGAGTGGTGCTGTGTGTTGGTTTATATAGACGCTAGCTCCAGTGTAACCAAGTAAACTGCTGTCGTTCAGGACGCAGTGCAGTACTAGTTCATGAGAGTGACTGGGCAGCAGGAAGAAGGTGACCGATTCATCTCCGTTGACGAGGCATGGTAGTCTTCGAATACGCGACAAGATCGATCGCAACTGATGTTATCTAACCCTAAGAAGAATAGAACTACTGGCTAGGGTGTGGCAAAAGTCTGTTGTGCACCTTTCAACAGTTGACGCAATCTGTCGTGAGGACCTGGTAACTGGTAAGTCGCCCTCCGCTCGTTGTTTGCTGCGACATCATCTTCCAACCTCAGGCCTCCCGGCCTCCCTCTGTACCCAGAAGTTATGAATTAAACCTGGGATACAAACCATACAAGCTAACAGCCTTTCTCCCATGGGCGGATCTATATAGTCAGGAATGGGAAAAATGAACTTAATTGTGATTATAATCAAAATTTCACTATATTCGCACCCAACGTTTCAAAAATCCTTGCATGCACGGGGCAACTGCACCCCCTCATGTTTCTTCCGGCTCTGCCCCTACTTTCTCTCTTTTAGCTAAAGATATCAATAAGGGCATCTCCAATGATCCCCTCATATCTTCCCCTATCTCATACTTCTGGAAAGTGAACCAAAAAAAAAGAAAAAGAAAAAGAAACATCTCCAACAACATCCCTAAGTGAACTCCTAGACTTGAGAGATCTCCTATTTCCACCCTCTCACCTCTCATATGTCGGAGGTTAAAGTTGAACCCCTATACACTTCCCCATGGAGATTTGCATGTGAGACCAACTAATGAGCTAATGTAGACAGTAAAGCTTACATGTGAGACCCACTAATATAGAGAGTGGGATTTGAGATAATGATTGGAGAATGTATTGAAGTTGAGAGTCTATATCGATATAGGTGGAAGAATATAAGAGTTTTATTGGAGATGCCTTTAATGGGTACCCGATCGATATCTGATACTTGAAGGGTAAAACCCCTATTAGGGCTCAGATATATATAGAAATATTTTATGTCTATGTTATGTTAATGGATAAAAACTTGTAAATATCTGGTGTGGTGGGTTTGGGTATGTGAGGTTATCTCATATCCATATACCCATAAACCTGACATGTACGTATTGTTTTTTGATTGGCTGGTATACGGCATGCGCAGGATTTTTAGCGTGACCCTACATTGTGATCTTGTATATATTGGGGCAACCACAAAATCAATTGGAGCTGTAAAAATCTCCCTCCTTTGACAGTACCACAAAAATGGATCCCAATATTTTTTAATTTCGCTACATCATCAAAGTATGTCCGGGTCATCTCCTTCAACCTCCACCCTTTCACCCACAAATATGGAGAGGGATGATTCTTAAAGGTCCTTTTTAGATTGTTGAACAATTTTCCTGTGAAATTCCTATGTTTCAAAGGAGGAAAAACAGGGGATCGAAGGCACGACATGCTACTTTATAAATCTGACTTTGTTCAGTTCTGGTTTCTAGGACTTCGTAGAAAAAAACTTAGAAACACCTTTGTTTTGTTGGAGGATCAGTATAAAATTAATTATGATGACTAGTAGTAGAGGACACAAGCCAACGAATGGAGTGCAAAAAGCCTCCAACAGAACGGAGACGGTACTTCCAGTGCATCCAATGCGACGTCTCAAAAAAAAAAAATGGGATGGCACGAAATTACAACATCACGTACGCTCCCCGACTGTCATTTACAAACGATCTTAATTATCCCGAGCTTAATTTGGTTTGGATGCTTCTTGTGTTCTCTCGAATGGCTCCTCGATCTCAATCTCTCTCTCGAGCCCTACCACAAGAATACAATTATCACTTGGTCAACAATGAGGGTCACATTCTTCCATCTCACAAGACTCCGTCAACCTGCAGATTCTTCCATCGTCATCGCCCTTGCATCCTGTACCTTGCGCGTGGGACCATGCAAGTCTCTGTGTCCGTAGCCAAACAGCAGGTCATCGCTCTCGCCGCACCACCACGACCGGCACCGGAGAACTTCACGACCACCCCTCCCTTATCTTATCGCTTACCACAGGCCAGCTAGCGCATAAACTGTTGTCGATTCTACGTGCGTGCATGCATGCAGGAGTCAATTACTCCTTTTGTTTTAAAATATAAGCATTTTTTGGTTTAGTGAATGTCAAATTTTTATTACTTTAGTCATTAATAGTGAAGAATTAATAATATTTGAGTCCAATTAAAATAGACTAAATGATGTTGTTTCACCTTTTTAAGAGGTAAGACACAAATTCGATCTCAGCCGTTAATTTATATAAGGAAATATACACATGATTGTCATCACCTGCCAAAATTTCCTAATTACTTTTGAAATTGAATTATGTAGTAATTAATAATTATTGAATAACTTTTACTTCCTAGGAGGTAAAAGAATAATTTAAGCCTCGAGATCAGCGTAAACGAACGATCCACATTCAATTTGGTCTATTTTAAAATCACAGCCAACTAACATCGTTAGCTCTTAGTACTTCTCTGTAACCACATCAAGTAATATCGTCAGGGAAAAAGTAAATCAATTAGATTATTTGTTCAGTTGATCTCACTGTCTATTTCTGTATGTGTCCACATTATTTGCCATCCGACATTATAAAGGACCCACCAACGGTCACAACAGACTATGCGTAAGTTCTTCCATTTTGCATTATTATCTCCCCAGGTCCCATGCAAGGTTCACAGGTCCAGTCCGGTTTGGTCAGTAGACCGGTTTTTGTTTTCAATTTTTTTTTAATTTTCAATATTTCACGGATTTAAAAAAAAATATGAAAAAACTAGACGAAAAATGCAACATTATGGTGCAATCTATTTTTGAAAAATATGATGATATTGGGGTCAAAAAAATCGTGGAAGACTGAGTGGAGAAAATAAGATGGAACCTTATCTTCATCAGTGAGTCAGACGCACCCGTGAGCCACTCACTTGTGACATCTCGAATTTTAGGACAAGCTAAAAATGCGTAATTAAAAATTTTTTCTAACTTTCACCTTAACATTTCTCTTTCCACTTCTCACCTTTTCTTTTCTTTCCTATTTAAAAAGGTGAAAACTCCACTAAATTAAAACTAATCTAAATTGAAGATTTCAAAATGCTGAATTTTGAGAGTGTGTCGAGTGTTTGACCCCTTTTTGTTTTCCTCTTTTCTTTCCGTTTATTTTCTTATGTTCTTTTGAATTTCGAGCTTGTTTCAATCCTTTAAAATTCTAGATCCGACAAGTTCCTCTGAAATTGAAATTCGTTCAACTCCTTCGAACCCAATACTTGTGAATTCCTGTCTTATCGAACTCCTTGAGTTCCAAACACATCCAATTCTTTTGAACTTTTTGACCCTGTTCGAATTAATTTACTCCTTTCAGATAGCCATTTATCTCCCAAATTTTATAGAATAAAATATATTCAGAATTTAAAGATAATCCTAAATCGAAAGTTGTTCATCTTAAAAGGTACTTTAACCCTGCAAAATTTCACAGTTATCGGAGCTCGTCAAGTTGACCTTTTGAAGGAAAAATAGAGGCTGCTGCTGAAATTCCGAAAAATAGAAAAATAGAAAAAAAAGAGAATCCGGTGGGCCCCACTCGTCAGCGACTTTCTATCTTCCTCTGTCTTCTTCCTCGGCGTGCCTGGCCAGCACATCAGTGCGCGCGGCGCCACGCGTGCTCGCTCTGCCGCTTTCCTGGTTGCCACGGGTGCGCCACCTGTCCCTCGACGTGCCGCTGCGAGCTAGAACGGAATTGAGCTGGCCGCCCCGTTCCCCATTCGGTCGCTTAGCTCCCAGAGCCGACCACCGTTGGGCTGCTGCTAATCCACCGCCGATGTGCGTCATCGCATTCCCAGTGTGTCCGAGCACGCGGAGAGGACCTCTGCACCGTTGCCTTTCCGTCTTGCGCTCAGAATCGATGGCACTGCACCACCCCTGTCCCGAGCTGAATCGCCGCCGCGCGCCATGGTCCATCGTCGCCGGCGCGCTGCGGAACCTAACCGGTCGTTCCGAGCCGATGAGCAGCACCACGGCGACCTCGCTTACCACTGAAGCTCTTCAATTTGGGCGGCACCACACCGGAGCCACGCCCCCGCTGAGGCTCGCCGTCGAGCTGTGGCCGCCTCTGTCGCTGGCCTTCTGTGGTGCCTCTCCTCCATATCCGAGTCCACGAAAAGCTTCTCGGTGCCGCCCCAGCTCTCTTGCACCCGAACCCGAGCCGCCTCCGCAGCTCCTGCAAGCTAACGCCGTGCGTCGCAGCCGCCTTCCCCCGGCGCTAGCTCTGCACGTTCTCCCTCCGGATTGCTTGAGCACACGGGCGGATTCACCTTGGCCGCCCTCCCGCACCTCGTCCTCTTCCCCTGGTCCTATGAGGCTCCTTGGCCGGCCTGCCGGCGCTCTCCACGGCGAGGAATGAGGACCTGCCTTGGCCATGGCGCACGCACAGGGCATGCACAGAGGGCAGAGCCTGTGTTTTTCCCCTTTGGAAGGGAAAATTGCAGAAAAGCCCCTGCACTTCAGACTAATAAAGCCAACTTCTTGGTAAAAGTTCATTTCTCATAAAAGCCCTCATACTCCTTTGAAACCCATATTTGATTGATCTGCATTGGCAGGAAGTTCTACGAATTCTTGATTATTTATAGTATAGTCCTAAGCCTGAAGTTCTTACAGAAGGGTCCCTGCTGATCCTCTGGTAACTGCAAATTAGTCCTTGACGACCTCTCTGGTAATTACAGCATTGGCCACGAGTCCACAGACACAGACACAAGCACTGATATTCTCATATGTCCACGGACACATCATAGTTTTCACGTGTCCACGGACACGTCACATTTTTCCTGTGTCCACGGACACGTCACATTTTTCACGTGTCCACGGACACGCCACAGTTTTCTCGTCAACCCCGAACTTTCCCGTGAACCCCGAACATTCCGTGAACCACGAACTTTCCCGTAAACCCCGAACTTTCCGTGAACCCCGAACTTTCCCGTGAACCTCGAACTTTCCCGTGAACTCCGAACTTTCCGTGAACCCCAAACTTTCCCGTGAACCCCGAACTTTCCCGTGAACCCCAAACTTCCGTGAACCCCGAACTTTCCCGTGTCCATGAAAAACCCCAAACTTTCCGTGAACCACGAACTTTCCCGTGAACCACGAACTTTCCCGTGAACCCCAAACTTTCCGTGAACTACGAAATTTTCCGTGAACCTCGAACTTTCCCGTGAACCCCAAACTTTCCGTGAACCCCAAACTTTTCCGTGAACCCCGAACTTTCCCGTGAATCTCTTTGCACTGGCATGTGATGCGCTAAACGTCTGGGACGGACCCATATAAATATAGCAAATCGTTGTGGTTGGAATCCAGAATTAATATATTTTTTTGTCTCTAAAAGCGTTCTTAGTGATATACTGCCCAAGTCCGAGGTCAGGGCATGCTCATCATCCCAAACAACCACGTTCAAGGTCGAAGCATGTTATCACCCAAATCACCGCATCTAATGCCGAGCACGCTCATAATCTCAAACAAATACTTTTTGTTTTAAAATATTAACATCGATAACATTTAACATCGAATTAAAAAATATATTCAAATGTGTAAAATTATAAGTTATATTTCAAATAGCATTAATGATAAAGCAAATCATAAAATCATACTTTTTTAAATAAGACAAACAGTTAAAGATGATATTAAAAGTCACTGATGTCAATATTTTAATCAGAAATAATGTTAAAAATAAATATATGATGCTAATATCTCTAACTATCTAAAGCGTATGCGGTTTCTCTGTTTCTGATTGAGCGGTTATTTTGGTCCGTTGATCTAGCAACCAACGTTTGCTGTTATCTCTCTGGAAAGTTCACGGTGTTGCCTCTGCTCGGCACGCTGCAGCCTCAGCCCCTTCGCCGTCCTGCTGCAGCTGCCTCACCTAGAGCGCTGCCTCCCGCCCCGAAGCGGCTGCCCACAGCTGCCGTGCCACACTGTCAATAACCGCCGCACAGTTGCTGTAAAATAGTTTTTTTATTTTTAAATTGATATCACTGTTGATTTTTAATTTAAATTTTGATTATTTAATTTATTTAAAAAATTGTGATAAAATTTATATATTTTGTTATAATTTTTTTATTATTAAATATATTTGAAATATGGTTTAAAATTTTACACATTTAAACTAATTTTTGAATAAAACAAAAAGTTAAAATTAAAATTAAAAATTAACGACGACAACATTTTAAAAACGGAGGGAGCAGACAACGCTGCTCGGTGGCACCTCAATCCTCGTCGCTGCCTCTCACACGGTCGATTCTTGGCCAACTAGATGCAGCGGAGCAAGGACACACATGCTTTATACTAAGGCGTAAAAAAAACGTCGTGGAGGCACGGATAGCATAAAGGCAGAAAATTTTACAGCATCTCCATTCTCCACTACTTAGAGTTGTCCACGCCGCAACCTCCTCTGTCCTCCACCAACTAATATTTTTCTCTTTGACCTCTTCTTTAATTCTTTAGATTTTGAGTCCAACTGCAGTGCTATTCTTAGAATTGGGGCTTCGATTTAGGTTATAAAGATTATTTTTCAAGGCTTTAAGTATCATCCCGTTGTATATATTATTGTCTACCACACCTGTACATCGATCTCTGTAGAGAAACACAGATCTACCGAGTGCTTAATGGTTTGACTCTAAGAAAACTGTCCTGTACCAGGTAGATTGCTATGACGATTTATCAATCATCTTTTTACCTAACCAAGTGACCATGCAACAGTATGTAGATGAAGAAAGATGGAAGATTCACACACATCCCCGTTCGTATCCTTCAGTAATTAACTGTGGTATACGGAGTACTAAGGTCACACTTGAGGTGATGATTTTGGAATTTTTTTAGATACCAAGTGTAGTATTTTTCACATTGATTTTTTTTCAAACAATGTTTACATATTAATTCCATCGGGACATCATATCTTCTAGCAAAAATCCTTTTGAAATTATAGGTTTTAATGAAGTTAAAGCAGAGTGAATTTGAAACTATATATAAGCTTTAATGAAGTCTTCAGATTACAACATATCTTCAATAAAAGGCAGATTCTACGGTAGACCAAATAAATATAGATCGT
>BCLH01000043.1:305535-335095 GCA_001602315.1 Zoysia pacifica | reverse complement strand
TTGAATAAAACAAATGGTCAACATTGATGTTAGAAATACGACAACAATTTAATAACGGAGTGAGTACGTATGAAAATAAGAAGTTTTGATGTGGTCATCATTTTTTTTTAGTTTTGGCTCTTGATACACAGTTAAGCTGTATGAATATTTCTCTGAACTAAAATGTTGTTGTAAAGTGATCAGGTAAGAAAGCCATATAAAAGGCGCCTTTGGCAAAGCTCCCAACTCGTTTTTTTAAAAAAAAAGTGATTCTTATCTGATTCTGTAAAGTGACTCTTTAAAATAAACTAAGAGGCTAAAAGCTAAAAAAAAGTAGCTTCTTCTAATTCTATGAAGTGATTCTCTGTCTTAATTCTAAAAGTTTATCTCAGTGAATAAAAAAGAATCATTTTCAGCCACATAATCACCTCACAGAAAAATTATGAGTGAATTTAAATAATCAAGAGCTGAAGCCTCTGTCAAAGGGGCCCAAAGTATATAGGTCTAAACTTTATCCATAATTTATTGGCTATAAAAATTTATAATATATTGCACCAATCAAATCTTTTGTGCAAAATGAACTAAACTTGTTTTTAAAATTTTACAGACCCAAGTAAAAATATAGAAAAAAAATTACATAATAAAATCTATATATAGATGGTGCGCATATACTATATGCAAGTACAAGTACACGTGCGTTGCCTCTAAATAATTTGGGCAAATGTGTATCCTGAACTTTCTAAAGGGGAGTAGGCGAGGGAGCAAGCGAGGCGCTATAAATTTTGTCGAACTGATTTGTAACAGCGATGATGATAAAACCGATACTCGCCATGCAGTTTGTCAACGTAAACAGAATCAAGTTGGGTATGGAAGCGCCGGCGAGCGGGTACTGCCTGTTGATGACATGCCTTCCCTTTGAGCGTATACTCCGCCACAAAAACTTCAAGTTCTTGAGCGGACACCTTGCCGAAGGGACGATGCCGCACGCTGTCATCCACAAAATCAAGGCCTCGATGCTGACGTGTATGATCAGTAACTCACGATGATCTTTCGTCGTCACCATGTGCAGAGCCGCGCTCAAGGCCAACATCAGACTGAGGAGGGACAGCCATAAGCAGTGAAGGGCCGCGACGAAGCTTCTCCACGAGCCGGTGGAGCACGACGCCTTCCCGTAGATGAGCAGGATCGCCGCCACCAGGGAGGACGCCGCGGCAAGGGTGTCGAGGAACAGGAAAATATTCAGTAAGTATTTAGGCTCGAGGTTCGCCATGCCGTTGTCGTTGTACCCCCCGGGCAGGTTGAACCCGGCAGCGAAAGCGGTGGTGGCGATGAGCACGGCCACCACCAAGAGGCTGTCTGACGTCTTCTCTATGCCCTGAACCATGTCGCGGCCTTTCCACGGCTTCACCGTGTCCTGCCTTTGCGGCCTGGGCTGTGCCCCCGAAAGCGGCTAGCGTCACCACCATGCTTACCTGATGCACAAAATAAACAGATTAAAAACATCAGAGAGTTTGCCCAGCTGCCATTGACGATGGAATTTTAGATGCACTTGCTCTCACCATGGTGAAGTAACTTGTCGCTTCGGCGACGCGATCGAGTGCTGAGTTCCTTGCAGCGAGCAGGCCCTTCGCCTCGTCCCTGAAGCTGAGGTAGAGTTCCTGGATCAGCTCGCCATGTCCGTGCTCCGCCGCCACATGAAAAACCGTGTTCCCCTCCGTGCTCAGCTCGAGGACGTCGCACCGTCCGTGCTGCGAAGCGCCTGAAACATGGAAGATAATTCAATCTTCTGCCTTTTTTTTGCTAGTTCAGGTTTATGACATATACTGAATGTCGCATAATTGTTGTTATTACCAGTAGGTTTATTATCTGCTGTTGCAACACCGTGTTGTGTGCGAAGCAGCGCCATGACGTCCATGACCTTCCCTTTGCGGACAGCACTGTAGAGAGCTGGGCACATGGCGGTCGGCCCCGACGAGCCACCCCACCATGGAAGCGCAAGCGGCTGGTCGTGGTGAACATCCATCGATCTGATGAAGCTTGATCTCCGTTTTTTTTTCCTGAATGGAAGATCAAGCTCGTTCTCTTGTTGCTACTGATCCGAGTGGTGCTGTGTGTTGGTTTATATAGACGCTAGCTCCAGTGTAACCAAGTAAACTGCTGTCGTTCAGGACGCAGTGCAGTGCTAGTTCATGAGAGTGACTGGGCAGCAGGAAGAAGGTGACCGATTCATCTCCGTTGACGAGGCATGGTAGTCTTCGAATACGCGACAAGATCGATCGCAACTGATGTTATCTAACCCTAAGAAGAATAGAACTACTGGCTAGGGTGTGGCAAAAGTCTGTTGTGCACCTTTCAAAAGTTGACGCAATCTATCGTGAGGACCTGGTAACTGGAAAGTCGCCCTCCGCTCGTTGTTTGCTGCGACATCATCTTCAACCTCAGGCCTCCCGGCCTCCCTCTGTACCCAGAAGTTATGAATTAAACCTAGGATACAAACCACACAACCTAACAGCCTTTCTCCCATGGGCGGATCTATATAGTCAGGAATGGGTACAGCCACACCCACAGAAAAATGAACTTAATTGTGATTAGAATCAAAATTTCATTATATTCGCACTCACATTTCAAAAATCTTTGCATGCACGGGGCAACTGCACCCCCTCATGTTTCTTCCGGCTCCGCCCCTACTTTCTCCCCTTTAGCTAAAGATATCAACAAGGGCATCTCCAATGATCCTCTCATATCTTCCCTCTATCTCATACTTACGGAAAGTGAACAAAAAAAAAAAAAAGAAACATCTCCAACAACATCCTTAAGTGAGAGATTTCCTATATCCACCCTCTCACCTCTCAAATGTAGGAGGTTAAAGTTGAACCTCTATATACTTCTCCATAGAGATTTACATGTGGGACCAACTAATGAGCTAACGTAGACAGTAAGGTTTACATGTGAGACCCACTAATATAGGGGGTGGGATTTGAGATAATGATTGAAGAATGTATTGAAGTTGAGGGTCTAAATCGATATAGGGGGAAGAATATAAGAGTTTTATTGGAGATGCCCTTAATAGGTACCCGATCGATATCTGATACTTGAAGGGTAAAACCCCTATTAAAGGTCAGATATATATAGAAATATTTTATATCTATGTTATGTTAATGGGTAAAAACTTGTAAACGTCTGGTATAGTAGGTTTGGGTATGTCAGGTCATCTCATATCCATATACCCATAAACCCGACATGTACGTATGGTTTTTTGATTGGCTGGTATATGGCATGCGCAGGATTTTCAGCGTGACCCTACATTGTGATCTTGTATATATTGGGGCAACCACAAAATCAATTGGAGCTGTAAAAATCTCCCTCCTTTGACAGTACCACAAAAATGGATCCCAATATTTTTGAATTTCGCTACATCATCAAAGTAAGTCCGGGTCATCTCCTTCTCCCTCCACCCTTTCACCCACAAATATGGAGAGGGATGATTCTTAAAGGTCCTTTTTAGATTGTTGAACAATTTTCCTGTGAAATTCCTATGTTTCAAAGGAGGAAAAACAGGGGATCTAAGGCACGACATGCTACTTTATAAATCTGGCTTTGTTCAGTTCTGGTTTCTAGGACATCGTAGAAAAAAACTTAGAAACACCTTTGTAGATTTGTTGGAGGATCAGTATAAAATAATTATGATGACTAGTAGTAGAGGACACAAGCCAACGAATGGAGTGCAAAAAGCCTCCAACAGAACGGAGACGGTACTTCCAGTGCATCCAATGCGACGTCTCAAAAAAAAAAAAAGGGATGGCACGAAACTACAACATCACGTACGCTCTCCGACTGTCATTTACAAACGATCTTAATTATCCCGAGCTTAATTTGGTTTGGATGCTTCTTGTGTTCTCTCGAATGGCTCCTCGATCTCAATCTCTCTCTCGAGCCCTACCACAAGAATACAATTATCACTTGGTCAACAATGAGGGTCGCATTCTTCCATCTCACAAGATTCCGTCAACCTGCAGATTCTTCCATCGTCATCGCCCTTGCATCCTGTACCTTGGGCGTGGGACCATGCATGTCTCTGTGTCCGTAGCCAAACAGCAGGTCATCGCTCTTGCTGTCCAAGACGGCAGCGGCCTGTCTGTCGCTCTCGCCGCACCACCACGAACGGCACCGGAGAACTTCACGACCACCCCTCCCTTATCTTATCGCTTACCACAGGCCAGCTAGCGCATAAACTGTCGTCGATTCTACGTGCGTGCATGCACGCAGGAGTCAATTACTCCCTTCGTTTTAAAATATAAACATTTTTAGATTTAGTTAATGTCAAATTTTTATCACTTTAGCTATTAATAGTGAAGAATTAATATATTTGAGTCTAATTAAAATAGACTAAATGACGTTGTTTTACCTTTTTAAGAGGTAGGCACAAATTTGATCTCAGCCGTTGATTTATATAAGAAAATATACCCATGATTATCATCACCTGTCAAAATTCACTAAATACTTTTTAAATTAAATTATGTAGTAATTAATAATTATTGAATAACTTTTAATTTCTAGGAGTTAAAAGAATAATTTAAGTCTCGAGATTAGCGTAAATGAACGATCCACATTCAATTTGGTCTATTTTAAAATCACGGCCAACTAACATCGTTAGCTCTTAGTACTTCTCTGTAACCACATCAAATAATATCGTCAGGGAAAAAAATAAATCAATTAGATGATTTGTTCAGTTGATCTCACTGTCCATTTCTGTATGTGTCCACATTATTTGCCATCCGACATTATAAAGGACCCACCAACGGTCACAACAGACTGTGCGTAAGTTCTTCCATTTTGCATTATTATCTCCCCATTATTCATACGCTTACTACTACACCATGAATCTCCCCTAATCTCCAGTCCTCGGCATCAAGAGAAAAAAGAATTGGCAATCCGGATGAGATCAGTCCTGTCAGGTGCCACTGGAACAAGGCATACAAACGGTCCCATGCAAGGTTCACAGGTCCAGTCCGGTTTGGCCAATAGACCGGTTTTCGTTTTCAATTTTTTTTGAATTTCAAAAATTTGACAGATTTTAAAAAAAAATATGTGAAAAAACTAGACAAAAAATGCAACATTATGGTGCAATCCATTTTTGAAAATATGATGATATAAGGGTCAAAAAAAATCATGGAAGACTGAGTAGAGAAAATAAGATGGAACCTTATCTTCACCCGTGAGTCAGACGCACCCGTGAGCCACTCACTTTACCCATCCGCTCCGTGCGCCGGCGAAACTATCGCCCCGATGCTCCATCCGCCGCCGCTCCACCGAAAACCGCGTGATAAAGCCGGCAAACCGAGCGGCAGAAGTGGCTAGCCGCCCGCGCGCCAGCAGCTCGCCTTCGCGCCGGTAAGCGCCCCGTTGTAGCGGCGAACCGGGCGGTATTCCCAGCTAACCGTCCAGTTGGGCAGAGAAGCCGACCCAGCCGGCTAGCCAAGCGCACATAGCGGTTAGCCGCTCGGTTTGAGCGGAAAGCCGACCGATCTGGTCGGTTTTTGCTAGGGAGGTGAGTTGCTTATTTTCCTTTTTTTTTGAAATGTTGGTTCATTTTTGTCAAAGTTAAGGTTTAGTTGATTTTTCTGAAATGTTGGGTCATTTGGTTCATAGTTGAAAATAGTTGCTTATTTTCATTGTTTTGTTCAATGTAGTATGGTGGATCAATTGGATTCGATTTGGGAACATAGGGAGAACATGTACCCCGAGTTCCGTTGCAAGTATTGCAAGAGCGTGAAGAGAGAGGGTGATGCCACGAGATTCAAGAAAAATTTGCCACATCAAGGCAGCAATGTGGTGGGTTGTGCTCACGTTCCTGTCGAGGTGCGGGACTTTCCGTCGAGAGCTTGATAGGACCGCCGGTCAGAGGAAGGACCGAGCTAGAGAGGCCCTGAGACAGCACGAGGTTGCAGATGAGGACAATGTGAATGTGAAGGGTGATGAGAAGCTGGCCATGCGGCTATCTAGAAAGGAGGAGGAATTCCGGCAGCGACAACGTATGTATGGTGGTCAGTTTGAGCAATGTGCAGGCGGTTCCTTAGTGCAGTTGGTTCCTTTCAAGGTGCAGGTGCTTTCTCTCAAGGTGGTGGTGGGGGATTGTTTGGCATGATGAGAAGGTCAATGTCACAGAAGTCAAGTGACAGGGAACGGGTTCAAACCAGGATAGATACTAATCTATAGACGGCAAAGAGCAAGCTAGCAAAGCCAGCAATTGGAAAGACGTGGTCCAAATTCTTTCACACAGAAACCATCGCTGGTAGGAAGGCGGATAATCCGTACTTCATTAGTGCAATCAAAGAGACACAGAGATGGGGTACGCTACTTTCATTTCCTTCATTATGTTCACAGTATGTTTGCATATATTTAGGTCATGATTCATTATGTTTGCAGGTGAGGGCGTTTCTAGCCCAACTAGTAGGAAAATAGATGGAACATACCTTGATCAAAACGAATAAGATATTCAAAACGAATTCAAGAAATTCAAGCTAGAGTGGCCGACGCATGGTGTTACTATCATGTGTGACACTTAGACTAGACCTACAGGGATGAGCTTGATAAATTTTATGATATACTGTAACGGTGTCATGTTTTTCCACAAGTCTTCTGATGTTACAAAAAACAGTCAGTCAGTAGAGTTCATATTCAAGGTATGTTTATATGTTACTTCCTTTGATCATTTAATGTATTTGTACCACTGTCGTATTGATTGATGTCATGCTCATTTGCAGGAAATGAACAAAGTATGCATTGATATTGATCCAGAGTATATTGTTCAGATTATTACGGATAATGGTTTGATATACAAGAAAGCGTGCAAGCACCTAAAGAACAAGTACAATCATATTGTCTGGCAACCGTGTGTGGCACATACAACCAACTTGATGCTAAAGACTATTGGTGAATTTACAGAACACAAAGCTGTGATACAATCTGCTCGCAGAGTTTCTCGTTGGTTGTATAATTATAATCAGCTGCACTCCATGATGACGAATGCTATTGGTGGTGAGTTGGTAAGATAGAATGCAACTCGTTTTGGCACCAACTATATGTTTCTTGAGAGTATGCATCGTCAGAGGGACAAGTTTATGGCATGGATGGATTCTCAAAGTTTCTTAGAAAGTCGATAGTCTAACACTGATTAGAGAAGATATACACACTCATACCTCTAACATGTCATGGTGGGACACACTGAAGTATGTGGTTGAAGTCGTGCAATCATTGTATGCATTCCTTCGGTTTTCTGATCAAGATAAAACTCTAAACTTAAGTGAAGTTCTTATGAGGTATCATCTGTTAAAAAGTAAGTATCAAGCTCTTTTTCACAATGATGATGGAGAGTACGAGAGGTACATAGAGGTTATTAATCGTCGGATGCATGATATTTGTAATGACACATTTGTGAATGCAGGTAAAATGTGTTTACTAACATGACCACTAATGCATTTCATTAAAGATTATTACATATCTAATTATTGCTATACGTGCAGCTGGAGCATTGAACCCAAGGGCGCACTATTTATATGGGTTCAATGCAAATACATTGCGTGATATTCAAGACGCATTTTCGTGTATAGCACCCACCGATATGTGTGTGCAGGTGTTGCAGGAGGCAAAAATTTGAAGAAGAAAACAAGGTGCATTTGCCACTGAGTTGGCCAGCAAGATGGCAGTGGATGCGAAAACTTCACCTGCTCAATGATGGCACATGTTTGGTGATGAGACACCAAATCTTCAAAAGCTTGCTTTGCGTCTAGTGTCGTAGTGCGCATCATCTAGTGGATGCGAGCGTAATTGTAGTACATTCGCATTAGTCCATACAAAGGTGCGCAACAGACTCTCTCATGCCAAATTGCATAAGTTGGTGTATGTCAACTACAATCTCAGAATATGAATGCGGAATGCTGGATTCACATATAAACCACTAGAAGCTGATCCCTTTGATCGTTTCATGGAGCTATCTTTGTATGATTCTTCTAATCCAATGAGAGATTGGATGAAACATAGAAGATCAAATGCTGATCCTCTTCTTGAAGAGGACACAGAGAGTGGCACTCCTCTGCCATCCCGTCTAGTGAGCACTGATGAAGCTAGTAGATAGGTGCTATAGTTGTCTCGTGCTGCAACGATGTCTGAATAGACAGAACAAAACGTGGGTGACACTCACATAGGAAAGAGAAAGCACCATCGTAAAAAAAAAAAGACGAGTGCTAAAAAGAAAAGGAGTACGAGCAAAGGCAAAGATAAAGGTAAAGGAAAAGGGAAACATAAGGAAGGGCAGCGACGACTCCACAGATTCTGAAGACGTCAGACAAAGCCCACCTTACCAGGAGTCCAATGACAGTAGCTCTCGGACAGATTCTGGAGACGCACCAGGCGATGCGAACGTGGTTCCTGACTCCCAGCCACCATCAACTACGTATTATTTCACAGGTAACCATATCTTCGCATCATATGAGCAATTTTAACTTTTTTCTCTTACACTTAACTTCTTTTGCAGGTGAGACAGACTTCACCCATGCTACACAAGATCAAAACCATAGCGCTCTACAGTCACAGAGGACCACAATGGAGGGTAGGCTGCATCCGTGCTTACTACTCGGTGACAGACAGTGATAACTCCTACAACCAAAGTCTTGAATATTACAATTATTCTTTGAGTGATCATAGCTCACAACTAACGACTACATGGGTGTACCAATGGCAGAATTCTAAATTTTATCACATGTTGCGCTCACAATGGGAGACAACTTCCGCTTCGACGGGTCAAACTTAGAATGAATTCAAAGCGGAGTTGCTCGTCACCAGAGGAATTCAAATAATATCAAGCGATGAGTGCGACAACGCTTACATTAATTGGAACACAATTTCAATGTAAAGTGTGAACTTTGCGTATGAACTTTGTTTATGAACTTTATGTATGACTTTATGTATAAAATATAGATTTCATTGGTGTGGATATATTGTCAAATTGTGTGTTTATTATCCATTGATAAAGTATATATTGTGTAAATGTATTGCCAGAATTTAGGAAAAGTCATGCCAAAATTTTCTGGATTTTTTCTATTTTTTCCTTATTTTACAATATTTTTCCGATTTTTCATTTTGTCCCTCTGTTTTTCGCCCAAACCTGTCGGTTTATCGCCTGAACCGACCGGTTTACCACCGCAACGGCTTCCCCAAAAACCGGCCGGCTAGCCGTCCAATCCAGCCGGTTTACCGGTTTGCAAACCGCTGTCCGATGATTTTTCAAAATTTGAATTTTGACCCGTTTTCGGACCGGTTTTTTCAGTTTTCTCGAAAACTGGAATACCGCCGGGGTCCGGTTTTTGCGCATCAAACGGTAAGTGAAACCTTGGTCCCAAGGCGTGGGCAGCTGGAGGTGACGTGGAATCTGCTGCATGCAAATTCAAAGATTATGAAGTTGCTTTTGCAATTGATTATCACAACTTATTATAATTTTTACTCATATTTTAGATTATTTATGAAAATTACTTATCCAACTTATCCACATAATCTATTTCTTAAGATCAAGAGTGTTTGACAAAACAGCTTATCCAATATGAATTTGTTTGTGAAAACAAAAAAATTAAGACGGCAAAAATAAGAGAGGAACTATATATTTCATTAATCACAGGGATTTACAAAATACATAATTCGCGTGATGCTATCTTCTTCTGTCTTCTACGTGATGCTTAAGGAGATATCTAACTTAAGTGATTGCGTAGTTCGCCGATTCCCGAGGCTTTGTGAGGCTCGACCGGTTAATTACATCCACAGAGCGTGTGATATCCCAAAATTTAATCAAGAGATAAAAATGCAAAATTCAAAAATTTTGCTAACAAAATATTCTTTTCTTTTCTTCTCTTATTCAAAAGATAAAATCTCGCGTAAATTAAAAACTATCTATCCCGACCGGAGCACATCACCGCCGCTCCCGTGCCCCGGCAGCACGACGTGCCGTTCCCTCGACCGGCCACCTTTGCCATTAATGCCTCGGCCCTGGGTGGAGCTCAACGCGCTACCGCCTTTAATTCGATGCAAACCGGGCCATACTGCCGCGCCGCGTTCTCCTCTAGCTATAAAAAGCCACCCCAAGCCTTCCCGGAGCTCCTCGCCACCCTCACTGACCCCAGCCCCGGCCAAACGCAACAAAATTTCATTTTCCCCAAACTTCGCGCCGCCTCGGCCGCTGCCGCAATTCGCCTTCTCTGACGATCTTGCGCTCCTTCTCTCTACGCCCGCGGCTCGCCCTCGACCCCCCTCCTTCGATCCCCGGTCGCAGCTGCCAGCTTCCATCGTCACCAAGCTCTGGCACCGTGCGCCCGTCGCCATGCGCCACCTCCTCTCGTCGCCCGCTCGCTCCGGCCAAAACTCGACGACGACAACCCCATGAGGTGAATCCCCGTGAGCTTCTCCTTCTCTAGAGCCTTTCCCCTCAGAGTTTGAAGCACCGCGACGAGCTCCGGCCTTCTCCGGCAAAACGTCGCCGATGGCGCCGCCGTGGCCTCTCTGTCTGGCGCCGCCCGGAGCATCGGCCTCTGCCAGCTGTCCGATCCTCCGCGGACGCGCGAGATTAAAAGGGACAACTCCCAGCCGGCTGATCGGATCCCCACCGTCCGTTCTAAAACCGACGTCCGAGATTAGATCCCAATCATTTGAATTATTTTAAATCCTAGCCGTAGGTCAGATATCCAACGGCCCATAAGTGTCCACGTAGCAACTAAATCAAAGCCCTCCGATCCAAATCCCATGTCACATGACAGATCTCAGCCGTCCCCTCCGAATCCAACGGCCCAGATTGTGCCGGCACAATTTTATAAGTTAAATAAAAAGAAAACCTCGCGGCCCCACCTGTCAACCTAACATAGTAAAATGCTAGGTACACCCGGCTCAGTGCACATAAGAATTTATTCCTAACCCTTTTTCAGTACAAAAATAATTTCTTAAAATTTCATAAAATACCACTTTGTACCTAAGCCCCTGCTATTCTGTAAAATTATATCTTAAGCCTAAGAATTTTACAAATACACCTTTGATCTTTTCTCTAATTACAAGTTAGTCCTAATTATTTACCCTTAGCACCTTGAACTTTTGTATAATTACATATAGGTCCCTGATAACTCTGGCAATTATAGAAAAGCCCCTAATAACTTTCTAATAATTATAATTTGGTCCTTAAAGCTCCCTACACACTGTAAATGTCATGTCTTTCAACCATAATCTCGATTTCAGTGATTCTTTCGCTCACGCGATCACCTCGACGTGAGCTATTTTACAAAATCGCTTTTAAATCCTAAAACCCTTCATATTTTCTTTAGTTTGATCTATAAACCCATAGCTTTCGATAAACACTCCTCGATACCCGATAAATCCATAGCCAATCATCCCATCATCGAAAATCCCACGACCACTCCACAAAAATCAAACTCAGTTGCCTCCTAATCACGTTACCCTGTTTTTTGCATTTGAGTTTTATTGGAGTTTATTTATTTAACTGTTTTTCAGTTCTTTATGCATTGATTTGAGCTTGTTATTTACTGATAATTGTTTTTTAGTAGTGCACCCCATATAGTCATATTAAATATAGGTTAATAATATAATTGGTGTACCATTCACCTTGCATTAGCCTACACTATTGCATCTATTAATTAGGCACTAATAGCTGGAATATAACTGCTTAATAGGAGATTAAGTAAGTAGCCTCTAGCCTCGGCGTAATAATTTACTTAAATATAAACTAAATAAATGCATCTAAAATAAAGTTAGTAATTAACACTAACATACGATAATAATTGGTAATTAATCACTAGCATACGATAGTATATACTAGTGCATGTTACACGTTAGGATAATAACACATTAGGAGCTTGATAATGCATGCACACACATGGCTTACTATCGTGATCACGTAACATAACTTAAATGAACTAAGTAGTTAATCACATCCCTTTTGTAAATATCGATAAGGCTAGTTAATGCACAAAATGACACCTCGCACACTTTGTATGCTCTTAGTACGTGCATTATATTAGCATATAAACACATAAACACATTATTGCTTTAAATACTCATATTGCATACATTTACCTAATTTGATAAAGTAGTCACATAACTATTGTTTAGAATGAACTTGATAATTAATTAATCACTAATCTTTAGTAGATACTGCTAAGTAGTGATTATGCTTAGAATGACACATCAAACTATCAGTATTATATTAGACAAACCAT
Organism: Zoysia pacifica; assembly: GCA_001602315.1. Taxonomy (NCBI): domain Eukaryota; kingdom Viridiplantae; phylum Streptophyta; class Magnoliopsida; order Poales; family Poaceae; genus Zoysia; species Zoysia pacifica. The sequence continues at coordinate 322,850 of BCLH01000043.1, read as the reverse complement.
AATACAAGCTCGTACCCATGCAAAGGCTTAGTATAATTAAATAATACATAGCCACACTTGACTATTCATGTAACAGCATAAGCACTAAGATAAAGTAGCTACGCAAATACTTATTCTATAACTAACCCATAATAAATAATAATGAGATGCACTGCATTAAGATAATCGCCGCATCATGCATGACCTACCCTTAGTTTTCCTTGCGAAGTTTATTCGGCTCTTATTTGGAGTTTGATGGGATCTTATTGATTCTTCCCGAGCCTTTATTTCTTTTACGAAAGTTTTATTAGGTGTATTCTACCGTGTAGACAACGTTGAGATTGAGAAAGAGCCGGATTCCAAGAGGAGCCAGAAGGACTGACTCACAAAGAGAAGCCCGAAGATTACAACCTCAAAGATTAAGGATTTGCAGGCAAGCTCTATTGTGATGCTTTGATAATAGATTGCTCAGGACTCTATTGTGATGCCACGCATCACCACACCATACACCAGTATTTTATAAAATGTGTAAATGTGTGCTTCATGGTGTGAGTAAAATAAAATGGGTGGGTTATAGAGAAACATGTGTTAAGTGGAGGTGGGTAATTTCTGGTTTGCGAGCGAGGCTTCTATGTGGTGATATGTGTTGATTTGGTGCTATATGATAAGCTTCGATCGAGTCCACTTGCCGTGGACAAGCGCTCGCCCTGATCTCATAAAGACCGGTTTATCAGACTTCAACATAGTGATTTTGTGCAACCACAGAACCTGTCTAGGAAGGACTTACCCTACTTATCGGCATCTACCGTATGCTACACTAGGTGGCCAGTAGGGCATCGGACACCAAGGGTGGACACTCGGAGATGAATGTACCCGAGAGAGTCTGACTCAGAGGAAAAAGAAGTACCTCAGCTCAGCGTATCTGAGTCAGCAGAGGAAAATGAAGTACTTGAGAACTCACAAAGGAAAGCTATGTGAAGTACTTGAGTTTTAGCCCTTGGTGATTTATCTGAGGTGGGCATACGGGGGTGGATGGATAAGGTGGGACTAGCGTTATGTTTCTTTCCAGTTAAGAGGGTGTAGCCTGTCAGTACAGTGTACAACCTTTGCAGAGTGTAAAATCTTTTCGAAAAGTTAGTGACGGTTATAACACACTATTGTCTGGGCTCACAATGATTAGTCTTATATACTTCCTTGATTGTGTGAATGGGTGTAGTTGCCCGTGTTTTGGAAAGTGTGTGGATCGGGCATTGGAGGCCCTTCCATTTAAAATTTGAGAACTAGTGGGAAAGGTTTCTTCTCCTCAGGTCCACCTACTAAAATATGACAAAACAATGTTTTGATCTCCTGATTAATCAACCTTCTCTAGTGGCCCTGCTGAAAATAGATTTTAGCAAAGAAACCCCTATGCATTATTCTTGCTACAGCCAAGCATGCATCTATAAGTATACCCTTGTATAGTGTTAGGGCTTGCTGAGTACTCACCCGTTTGCATCTGTGGTTTTAGTCAGAGGAAGATTCGTAGAAGACGATGACGTGTCGGGTTTTGGTCCTGCTTCCCAAGTTGATTGTGAAGTTGAGTCTTGTTTTCGTTGTCTGCTTCGCCTCTAGCTGGCTAAACCATTGTGGATGTTTTAATTCACACTATGTTACCGCTAAAGGTCAAGTATCAGGTATAATATCTTAACCGAAGTATGCTTTTTGATATACATTCTCATGTGATAGTGCGTATCAGCTACTGATCCAGAGACTGATACGTGATACACAGTATATTCCAAAAATGAGGTACAATAGAGCGAGTCTGTAGAAAACCTTCGATTAAGCTGCTCATAATGGTCATTTCTTCTTGTAATATACGGACTGCAAGTACTGCCAAACTCACCCACAACAACATTACAGCCATGTCGGACGTAAACGGACTTTGTTGATGAAGCGGAGGACTTTCACCTTGTCAGAGCTTAGTCATCTGGCCTCCATCTATTCGAACGGGTGTCTTACCTTCATCTTGTCGGTGCCCGGCAATACGTTCAATCCCATTAAAAATAACGCGTCAGAAGAATCGTGACTTAGTCTCATCAGTACCACTAAAATTCCATCTAGCGTGGTTGGTACATACTAGATGTAAAATGTGGAATATAATATTAAGTATCGGATGTAATGACATGGGATTTTGAGGGGCTACGCATGCTGGCCATAAATATTTCTCCTATGGCATGTAAGCATACAGAGAATATATTTAGATGGACAAAGGCAATTTATACAGTAGTCCTGCCACTGAACCAGGTTGTCGCACATACAACCTCAAATATTTGAATGCTTGTTGCTCAATTGTTTGATAAAAGCATATTTTACTATATGAATACTTTGTTGCCGCATGATGGGCAATGAACAATATCTCCCGAGGAGTCATGGCGCCATAAAATTTGATTAGAATATATTAAAATAATCCGGCACTAACAGAGTAGTTATCTATTCCACACGTGATGGGTGATAGACACATAATGGGCAGTAGTCATATATCTTCTTATATTATCAATTGACCAATATATCTCTTGCATTGCGAGACAACAGGAAGTAGCCACAACTCTTGTATATGAATAATCAATGGATGATAGTTATCTCTTGACACGATGGCATAGTAGCCACATTTCTTTCATTTTCACATAATAGGCTAAAGTACTTGCTGCTTTTTACCCACATAATTTCAGTTGACTAGCTGAAACACTTATGGATTAATAGCTGTCTGATCTTGTAGAAATTGATCATGAGGCCTGAGCTAAACCACTTGCGGGTTCATATTTTTATGATTTCTCAGACATGCTATGCCACTTTCGGATCATAGCCATATCATGGTCTTGATGCGTTACACCACTTTTGGGTCATAGCCATGTGACCGTCATGTACGTGCTACGTCACATTTTGGTCGTAGTCATATGCTCTTCTTAGACGCACCACGTCACTTAAGAGTCGTGGCCATATGATTCTCTTGAACATGCTACACCACATTCTGGTCGTAGCCGTATGCTCTTTTTGGACGCACCACGCCACTTACGGGTCGCGGCCGTATGATTCTCTTGAGCGTGCTACATCACATTCCGGTCGTAGCCGTATGATCTTTTTGAACGCACCACGCCACTTACGAGTCGTGGCCGTATGATTCTCTTGAACGTGCTACACCACATTTCGGTCGTAGCCGTATAATCTTCTTGGACGCACCACGTCACTTACGGGTCGTGGCCGTATGATTCTCTTGAACGTGCTACACCACATTTTGGTCGTAGCCGTATAATCTTTTTGGACGTACCACGCCACTTACGGGTCGTGATCGTATGGTTCTCTGGAACGTGCTACACCACATTCAGTCGTAGCCACGTGATCTCCTTGGTAGTCATCATGCCGATATGATTTTCTTACCATAGGCGATGGACGCCGGAAGGATAGCGCGGGGCTTGAAAGAATTCATCTCGTCGTCACGGCGTGATGTAACGCGTGGTGGTGCTCCGGCGACTCGCGGGCAGTTGCCGTGTATATGACGAGGACGTAGACGACGAGTATATGTGTGGCCAGCCTGGCGGCGCTCTCTCTTCTCCTCTGGATGTCGACGTCGAGCAGCGCAGCCTGGTGGCCTCTCTCCTCTCTCTCTGCCTCTGTATGTGTGTGTGCCTGTGTCTCCCCCCGGCGTCGTGAGCCTGGGGCTGTTTATATAGGCTGGACTGCTGAGTCTTGCCGTGTGGAGATTGATTTCCATCCTGGCGAGTGGGCAGCAGGATTGCTTGTATTTCTTTGTATACGTGATTGCAAGGCTGGCAGGGAACATAATTTGATTATACGTGCATGCACCAGGGTGGTTACCTGAACAAAATCGTGTATATTTGTTAAGTATGGCGTGGTCTTGTATGCAGTGATACAAGAGCCTTACGTTGCTTGCCATCTTTGCTGCACGCGGTTGTAATCCGGCAAGTTGCATCACGGAACATTTCCTGCTCCCCTCCTCTCTCACCAACAGAATCGACCATACTAGCAAAATAATCACCGTGAGAGCTAATTAGGAAACTGAAATGACTCCTTTCTATTTTCTGTTGGCGTACATGAGGCAATTCTTATATTCCTTGCTCAAGCAATTAGCCGGACGGCACATGTATCTGTATACTTCAACATGCCATACACATACTTACCACTTCATCCCCGTATATTTTACGTGACAACATTCATCAAACAAATACGTACACACGGCAACACCAATGTGATTAGCTAATCATCAGTATCATGTCGTAGCAGGCCAGGTAATCTCAACGGCAAGTAGTATCTTAATATTTTCTCCGGAACCATACTTGATTGACTCGAACGTAATCATCAATATACTCGTAACAAGAGTCTCTCTTTTTTTATATACATGTGACCTTGCAACATCTAATTTTAAGCAAAATAATTATCAAACAGGATTATAGAAGATACAAGTGGTAAAAAACTCCTATTTGTAGCTTGTGGTTGCTAGTACAAAATGTAAAAATGATTATAGATGATTATATAAATATAATCACTTATAGATTTTAACTGTTTGGTAGATATTGTAGTATATGTTGTCATAATTATTAACAAAAGCAGTCACATAATCTCTAACAAACTGGATCCTAACCAGGTACTTCTCCCTTCCCACCACCAATAATCGATAAGCTGTTTTGTCAAACGATTTTGTCATAAAAACAGATTATGCAGATAAATTGGATGAGTGATTTTCACAAATAATCCAAAGTATAGACTATTTTTTGAGTAATCATAATCTCTACCGGGCCCTAAATATTCCTAGCTAGTTGGTTCATGGGAACATGCGAAGCTCAGTCTGTGATATGGTCCTCTGGCCTTTCTTCCATTCGCTGCGTATATTTCCCAAAGGGAACGGCAGGATAATAGACAGATGTAGACGGATAGCTAGCTAGGCTGATGCAGTCGCACTTTTCCATTTGTTTCTATTGCCTGATGTGTGTGCAACTACCACGGATAGTATCAAGCTCCAGCTAACATTGTGCTATACCGGTTGCCACAAACGGCATGCAGAACCATCACAAACGTTTCCAAAGGTCTGAGCTATGCTACTGGGCAAGATGACACCACGCCCATGTTCCCAGTGCTATTCTAAGATAGGGCCAGGCAGATAAGTGTCCACACTATCAATGAGACCCAAAGACAAAATGTGATGGAGCACTCACAAGAGCGTTAGTGAAAAACATTATGGATAATAAAAGAACCGAAGGACCTTGGGCAGCTAGTACTAATTAACACTGCATGCTCGCCGAGAAAAGTAGGCATAGTACTGTACGTGCTAGCACTGTCAAAGACAGCCTCCATTGGATTCACGCCAATCGAACTTCTAATTAAGTCATCGTTGGGTATAGATTTTCAAAGTGTTTTTGCTCCGGATTTTATAAAATATCCACCAAACAATTTTACAAGAAGTGCTTTCTAGATTTCTTCCCAAAAAGCACTTCTTTAATTTGTATTAATAGCCAAAAGGTGCTTCTTATGGATTCTCCTCTCATTTACATATTGAAACCACAATAAAAAGTTGTTTTCTCAAACGGTTTGAAAAATACTTTTTATAGAGAATCTATTTTTAAAAAAAAGCTATTTTCTTTTTTGAAGAAATTGTTTTTCTTAAAAAAACTGTTTTCTAAGAATCATACCAAACAAGGGCTAAGTACTTCCTCAGTGCCAATTTTTTTTTTCAAGTTTTAAAAATCATGTTTGATCATCCATTTGTTTTATTAGAAATTTTTATGAAAATATTATTTATTTTATTGTGATTTTTTAATAAAATATTTTAAGTATGACTTATTGTGCCAAATTTTAAGTATTTTAATAAAATACTCGCCTGTTCGGACCCGCCTGGATGGCCGACGCGTGGAGATCAAACGGACCAGACGAGGTCTCGTCTCCATCCGGATTGCATCGAAGCGCTTCTCGCTTCGGCTCGGGAACGTTTCGCTCCCAGGCTCGGCTCCCACACAATGTCGTTGGATGGGGCGTGCCGTCCACGCGGCATGAATCAAGAGGACGTCCGCAGAGCGCCGGATTGCGAACCAGCAAACTGAATTTGTTTTTTATGAATTTGATATATGTGATTACAATTTTATAAACTTTAAAATATATTATTGATGTATCAATAACAAATAAATCTCTCTAAAAATAAATGACACGTGAGTGAGTCCGAACAACATATTTTAAATTTCACAAAATTATAATAAAATATATCAAATTAATCTAATTTTTTCATACTCATAAACTGAGTGCTTCACGCCGTCACCCGTTCGTTCCCCACTCCACAGCGCCGGCGCGCCGGCGCGCTCCACCGCTCCCATCAGCCGCGGCGGCCGGATCGGAGGGGACGGCGACGCCAATGTAGCTCCATTCGATGGAGCAGCTACCCGACGACTTGCTCGCCAACGTCCTCGGCCGCCTCCCGCCGTGCGGCCTCGCCGCGTCGCGCTGCGTCCGGAAGCGCTGGCGCGATGTCGTCGACTCCCGGCGCCTTCTGCGCGCCGACCTCCTCCCGCTCCACCTCGAAGCCTTCTTCTGCCTCGCGAACGAGCTGGATATCTTTGCCTTCTTCTTCGCGCACCCCTCCACGGGGCGCCGGGTCGGCGACGGCTTCGACTACATAGACGGTTTCGCGCACGACCGTTTCGGGATCATGGACCACTGCAACGGGCTCCTTCTGTACTGGGAGATGGTGGTCAACCCGGCCACACGGCAGTGCTTGTCCTTGCCTCCTTACCCTCAGCCGTGCCCGCGCGACGCAGACATTGAGGAGGACGACGTCTACCATCGCCTTTTCCTCGCGTACGATCCCATGGGGTCATGGCACTTCGAGGTGATTGGCGTCCCCTTCCTCCTTCGAATAGGTAGCAGCAGCATCACCAATTACGAGCAGCAAGGATGGTCCTTGTCTTCGTACAAAGCTCACGTCTTCTCGTCGAGGAAGGGGAGGTGGGAGGAGAGATCCTTCGTCCGGGAAGGGGAGGCCGCTGGGAGCTTCGCCGACATGAAGTTTGGTTGGGCGAATGTTGACGACCGCCACGATGTTTATTGGCGAGGAGCACTCTACGTGCTTTACCAAAATAACTCTGTTGCGAGGTACTAATATCTGCTTAGCTTTTTCTATTTTATACTAGCACGTAGGAGTATCATCTCTTTGTTCTTGTTGGCAGTCCTTACACATATGATTGTTTGTTTGTTTCTATTTCGTTTAGTCCCTTAACAAAATTTACTGCTGACATTTGAAAGAAAAAACAAAATTTACTGCCTAATCTGTCAATACCTTTTTCGAAAATGCAAAAGGTCTAAGTCGACTACATGAGCCAGCCCCGTAGTTCCTCGGCTAATGGCTGTCGCTGCACAGGCACAGCTGTTCTATAAAAAAAAATGATAATCTTTCTGTCATAAAAAAGCATCGTTGTCTTGTTTTTTTTTTTATGAAAAATGTGCTGCCATCTTAGGGGATAAACAAGATTAATTAGCATTATCTACCCAAAATAAAATTAAACAAACTCATGTTGGTCATTGGCCTTAATGCTAGCTAAGGAAAAATAGAAAACAAAACACGAATCACCAGGTCTGTAGTTGATTAATATATGATATTTTTGTCTGTATGAACCTATTCAGTTTCCAATGACAAGTATCAGATATGTTTCTCACAAATCCATTGTTTGCAGAATATCCTTGTCCAATGACAAGTTTCAGATGATGAAATCGCCAACAGAGAACCATGGTGTTGTTTACTCGGAAAAATCAGAAAAAGGGGTGTATTCCGCATTACTATGGGAAGATGATAATAGATGCCCCGGGTTCCGAATTTGGTTTCTTAATGAATCATGCGGTCTCATGGAGTGGGTTTTGAAAACTGACATCAGCCTTCGATTGGTTGTCGAAAATTTTCCTTTTGAAAATGAAAGACGCAGAAGCAGGCCATGGATAGTCAACTACTTCTATGATGTGGATGAAGCATGGGCAGAAGATGATTCTGAATGGGACTTCGACAGCGGTCATCCTTCATGAAGCCAAAGATAAGGTACCAATATATGGTAATGATGTCGTTTTCCTCGGGTTTCATCCTTACAAAAAGATTGGCTTCTTTCAAGTAGCGCGTTCACGAGTGGTGTCTTACTATTTGAATAGCTCAAAGGTCCAGGAACTTGGCATCTTGAATGTGCAACCACCAATAGCAAAGTCATTTCCATACACTCCATGCGGGATGCGGGAGTTATTTGAAAACAATTAGCTTACCAGATTAAGGCTGTTAGTAGCATGCTTTTTTTTTTAATCTGTTCCTGCGTGTATTAATATAAGAAGGTGCCTCATGTTTAGAGAAACAAGGTCCGGCTGTACAGGCGACCACTCCAGTATGAAAGCTATGTTCAGAATATCTGTAATTTTATACTATTTAAAGAGTGATTCCTACTTGATATAACAAATGATTTTGCAGTAAGTAAACACCTTTTTCTCCAGTTTGAATGCTACTCCCTCCGTTTTTTAATTGGTGTCGCCGTTGACTTTTAACTCAAACTTTTATCATTCGTCTTATTAAAAAAATTTAATAAATATTATATATTTTGTTATGATTTTATTTATCATTAGAGTTATTTGAATCACAATTTAAAATTTTACATATTTAAACTAATTTTTTAATAAGACAAATGGTTAAAATTGATATTAAAAGTCAATGACATCAATTAAAGAACGAAGAGAGTATGTCGTCTGCAATGTTGTTGATAACCAAGCTACAGCTTACAAGGCTGCAAGCGCCTATCTAATTCAAGGTAAAATACTTTTACAAAATATATAGGAGTAAACGAAAAGAGAAAGAGGACGGGGCTCCGGAGAGCAATTACTATATTCAGAGAGTGGCACCAAATAATTCGATGTTCTGCCGCGGCCTGGTAGAATGTAGAAACCGGTTCCACTTCATTCGGGAACATGAACATAATGCAGCGATGTCTTAAGTGTGGCACTTATTAAAGTACTCCTATTTGAAAAATACTTCAAAATTCAAAATTTGTCTCACAAATAAACATGTCCTTTTTGTTTTCAAATAAAACCTTCTCTCTCCAACACTACCCCTCTTTGTTTTTGTGCACTCTCTCTCTCTATTTTTTCTAGCTTTTCTTAATTCTCATAGCCAATCCATAAAATGTAGGACGGACGGAGTAAATTTTGTGTGAGGGGATTTCGTAGATTTTCTTGTGGTCACAATGATTTGTTTTACTGTGCGTGATAACTATAGGTATTAGCTGTAATGAAGCTATGCAGTAGTTCCTTCTAACATACTCCCTATATTCTTATTAAATTGTTGGCGGATGATTTCTAATATTGTATTGGGATAATTGCAAAACTACCCTTATTTAGAGAGCTAATTCTAATAATAGACCTGTTTTTAAGATTTTGCAAAATTGAACCTGTTTTTTGAAACTGAGATTGCCGTTTGCCCCTATTTTAGAACTGTTACTTTAACCAATTTTCAAGGATTAAAGTAATTTATAAAAATACTTTGGAAATAGTCAAAGGACAAAATTACCCCTCTTCCTTGTACTCATTTCAACAGCTCCAGTCGCCCCGCGACGCTCTCATTTTCCTCACCCTAACTCTTATTCAACTAAAAGATTTTGTTGAGTATACGGAATCGCAAGTAGATGCCTGAAAATGTGAGGTTGCTCCGATAGTAATGTATAATTGCCCCTAAACTAATTATATAGATAACACTCTCCAAGATGCAACTTTTCTTTATTTTTTTTCTATAAGTTTTTATTTAAAAGTGACACATGCATATTTTTTTATGAAAGAACTTTTTAAGATCAATATATTCATATAATTTTCACATTTTTAAATATAATAATTTTAAAGTTATTTATAATTCATTCAAAATATCCAAAAAATAATCAATTCTTGTAAAATGTTGAATCCAAACAAAAAAAATCTTAAATTGTAATTCGCGCCTAAGTGGGCCTGCAATATCTTCCAGCAACGGAACCATGTGATTCTCCCAGCTGAATGGACCGCTGGGTTGCTGGACTTATTGGGCCATTCGTAGACCGAGTGCTAGTTACCCAATCGTGACCAAGAGTTCCCGGCATACTTTTCCAGCTTTCCTAGTACATGATTGATGCATCTTATAGAAATTGACACCGCGATGGAATCTCGGGGGCAGATGACGGAGAACACTACTGTAGAATCCCAGCCCAAAAATGTCTCGGTGCTGTTGCACGTGGGCGTTGCAGCTGCGACCGATTATTACCGTACCGAAAGTTGGCTGATAGCGAGACTGATTTAAATACAGTAATAATTCGAGTTAATTTTTTTACATAAAATAAAAACAAAAACGTAAGCAATTATTCTGCGAGATGAGACCCGCACAGCTTGTAAGTAGATCTGAAGCCGTATTTCGAGCCTAAAATATTACAAAATAATATCAGAGCCGACTCGCGGTTTCACGGACGTGTACGTGTCAGAGAGTGCGAGTACGGTGTACATGACGCGTGAGCCCAGCGTGATCACAACATGTCACGTACGCTGGCACTAAACATATAGACATAGTCAAGAGAGACGATTCTAAACATTTGTACTTTCAAAGTAAATCAGTCCACTTCTTAATGATGACGTTGAGTACTGGAGAATTTAGAATCCTAGCCAAAAACAGCCCTGTACTGGAGCACGCAGGCACTGAAGCTGCGATCGATTAGTACCATATCAAAAGTTAGCTGAGAGCAAGATCGATTTAAATACTTGGTTTTGAAATACAGTAATAACTCGGGTTAATTTTTTTACGCGGAGTAAGAACGAAAGCGTAAGCAGTTTGTCAGGTGAAACCCGCAGGAGCGCAACACTGTACTCTCACCTTCCCAATCTAAGATATGACTACTAATTTTATTCAAATGTGAAAACAAATAAGGCACCTTTAAGGTATTCATATTAATAAAACAATTCACAATAAAATAAATAATATTTTCATAAAAAATTTAATAAAACAAATGGATGGTTAAACATAATTTTTAAAAGTAAAAAAAATAACACTTAAATTGGGACTGAGGAAGTACTTAGTTAGAAGTTCATTTGGCTTGAAGCCAATGGAAGCTGTCTTTGACAGCGCTGGCACCTATACAAAGATGAAAACGGGTCGAAGAAAATAAACTAAAAAAAATTGTGAGGGTCGGATTGAATTAGAATTGGGCTAAATTTCTATTCATTTTCGAATTAAAATTTAATAAGAACCGAGTAAATTTGTGAAAAGATCCGCGGGCCGAGCCCCTTTTTTCACCCCGGCTATACCTACTTTGCTGCCCAGCCGTATCAAGCTCTGGTTTCTGCGGGAAATTTTGCCATGACACATCCTAATAATTATCATAAACTGAAGAAAACAAACACTAAGAATCCAAGGCCGCGTTTCTCAGGACTGAATACATTGACGCCTATCCTTGGTTGTGGTTACTAATCAACTGTGCATTTTGTGCAGCATAATTGTAGTGTTTTCTAAAGTTAGTTATACATGCTCTCTGTATGTGTTCTAATAGTCAATAGGGTTCTACATTTACACTATGGGTCTGATTAGTTGATTGGACCACTCTAGCCTGGCCCATACTAGCCAACTTGGTCCGAGTTAACCAGGTTGAGTACATGCAACCTCAAAGTGATTGGATGGCTACGCATATGTGTCCTGTCTGAGCTGAGTTCATGATTGGTTGCCCATCCGTGCACGAAAATCAACTTACTCCCACCTACACTCTGCACCAAGCCAGCCAGGCTAATGAGAAATGAAAATTGTTTCCATCTCTCCGGAGTCAAGCTGCGCGTTGCTTTTTACATCGGTCGAGACAGGCTTAAGTGGTCATCCAGGCACCCAATCAAATTGAAACTTGCACCGGATGGACCTGGTCAGGCTATACACGGCCAACCAATAACCCCATAATACTGATACGTTTCTCACACTACCACTTCCTAGATGCCCTGAAATGTGAGATTGCTTTCTTGACCATCTACAGATGCAAAGGGAGCCAAACGGATTCGAGGCTTGCTTTTTGTAGCTTGAAGGCGCTGAGTCGACCCGTTGCTACGCTCCAGGAGGAGGTCACCATTGTCGTCGCTTCTAGAGGAGATGGAGGAGCATTCCCGAGTAAGCCAGGTGCTATAACGTGAACCTATCAATTCTTCTCTCCAGTGGCGGAGCTGGCTCTACCTAGAGGGGGGGGGGGGGGGGGGGGGGCTCATATCTGTTCCTCCTCCGTTTTTATCCGCCGCTGCTTCTCTCCCTTGCCCTCATTGATAGCAACCCGTCGAAGCAAAATATCGTCAAGCTCCACCATTGCCAGCCATAAAAGCCTCCATGAAGCAATCTACCTCTTCCTCCCACCATCCCTTGCCCCCAGAGCAAGCCATTGTCTAAGAACCAACTCCAATTTCAAAGCAAATCGAAGAAATCCTCAAATTTCGGCTACCACCGCCATTGAACTGCAGCTCGATTACTTGAGCCTAGAGAACCTCTATGTTATGCTAACCCACTCCCCATGCTTATCGTTCCCAAAAATTGGAGAATCGCTGCTAACACTATCGCCTTGCTCTCACTCTGTCGCTACTAGTCGCCCGACCTTCTCCGGCCACTGCCAACCCGATCAAGCTGTTGGTGAGCTTCTACATACCTTTTAGATCATTCTCTGTAACTCTATAATGATTGGCTCAGCTTGTTCTATCTTGGCCGTGCTGCTGCTCGCCATGCCACCGAGACTGATGTACGTTGCGCCGCCACTGGGGAAGTTTGCTGCCGGCGAGCCGGCCACCGTATGATGGGTGTTAGGATACGAGTATGGTTACATTATTCAGTGTTGTATTTCTACGAGCTAGGCTGGTTGTTGGGCCAAACGTGGGTTGTATTTGGGACCTGGTAGTGGATTATAAGATTAGAGAGAGATCTCACATCCTGAGCATCGAAAAGAAAGAAAACTAAACTCATTCCCGTGCCTCCCTTGTTCTCCTTCTGCTCTCTCTGTTCTTCTATATGTTCTTTATCTCCTTCCTCTGATTCTCCTCATCTCCTGCATTCCTTCATAATTCCTCTACCCAATCACTTTCCAGCTCCTTCATCCCAGCAGATTTCTAACAATAAGTTCCGAGCTTGTGCCGATGTTCGCTTAGGTCCCAGCCGGAGTTGCCGCTTCACCAACGATGAGCGAGCCTAGAGCAGCCGCCTGTTGCCTATATGCACGCGTGTTTCAGTTGTTAGGAGGAGAAAGTTGGAAATAAAAGGCTCGTGGAGGTTCAAAACTACTCTATGTAGTACATTTCACAGGTCCTTCCTTATTCCAAATAGCTTTATATATTTCTCTATAGTATTCCACTCTGTTCCTTAAATTTATCCCTTTTTGCCTTATTTTGATAAGTTCTCTTATTCCTCATTCTTATTTTTCCCATAGGCGGCGTATGTGTTGATTTTGGTGGTGGTGTGGGGGAGGGGGCTTGTGTCCCTTTATTTGGTTATTAATAAGTGTTTCTCGATTATTAATATGTACACATAGATCCATTAACTTCATGCACAATAAAAAAGACACTAAACTGAAAACTAAGTAGGAAATCCAAGTGAAGACAAACACTATCCGTGTGAACTTATAGCAAGTTTTTACATACACTCATCGATAATAATCCTATAATCAGCTAGAAGTTTATCATCCCTCTCCAGCTTATGGAAGGAGGGTCTACTCTATTAGTTAGACAAATTGAGATGTGTTGTAGGAGGTAGATGAGTGCACGGCATGCATCTGTTGACGGACATCCATATGCTACCGCTTCACTGTGACGGGGAGGCCAAAAGAAGCACTCTTGGAAGACGAGGCATGGCAACAACGATACCGTTTCATGGAGGTGCCGCGGTAGCGGGGGCACAGTTGTAGGGAAAATTAGCATCAATATATAATGTACTTTGATTACTACAGATATACAATATTCATATGAAAATATATAATATTTTAATAAAATGTTAAAGCGGTGATTGACTGGAACTCACGATTCGTAGAGGATAACATGACCGCTCCAACCACGGCGCCTGCCACAATAAGAAGAAGCAAAATGCCCACTACGATCCTAGCCACCTTCCCGGGTGAAAGTGGAGTACGCCTCCTCTCGGGAGCAGCAGGAGGAGGAGGAGGAGACGGTGGCAGAGGCGACAGCGAGACTGGAGCTTGGTGGCATTTGCGACGGTCTTTCGGCACTACTTTATGTCTTCCTGTGCAGGTCTCGTACATGTCACACATGACGGGGATTGGCAGGAAAGACAGTGCGAAGAATGCACCATCTTGAGCAACGACGCAAAGGCACTCGCTGTCTGCGAAGATGGTCATCTGGACCTGTGCGCAGCAAGCATCTGTAGGAACTGCCATGCCTACTTCGCAGCTGAGCACCAAGCCAGAGGCTAGGAGTGCGGGGTCGCACCGTCATCCTCCTCCTATGTATATGGATGAAACATGGAAGTACAATATGTATTAGTGGTTGAGTTAATTTTATTTATTCTACTCTGAGTAGCCACAGCAAGCAAGTTCCAAAAGTAAGAGGGTGATGTACATATCTGCTGTCTAGTCGTTGACATGGGCGACCAACGGGCCCATGACGGGGTCTTCTTGATTGCCTTCCGTATTTCATTACTGATAGCAAGTTTCGAGCACAAAGTTTTGAATTATGAGTATGGGGAGTATTATTTTTTGCGATGGGGGGTTTGTGTGTTCAGAAGGGGGGGGGGGGGGGGCTTGTGTCCCCTCTATGGATTATTTTTGTAGATTTGATTATGAATTGCATGATTTATGTAATGTTTTCTTCGCCCATATTTTCTCCCATCAATTGCTATCATGTGGGCCATGTAATAGACCTATGGTGGAAGATAGGAAGTAGTTACAAAGACACAACTTTAACAACAGCTTGTCAATATTTACTCCTTCTGATTTTAAAATATTGACATCATTGACTTGTAAAATCATCTTTGACTATCCATCTTATTTTATAAAAAATTATTCAAATATATAAAATTATTAGTCATGTTTCAAATTTCTTTAATGATAAAACAAATTATAATAAAATATAATATTGATTATAGTTTTTTAATAAGACAAATTGACAAAGATGATGTTAGAAGTCAATAGTATGACAGAGTAGCTGACAACCACTAAACTGAATTCTTGTGGCGGTGTTGATTGCTACCTGCCTGCCATGATGTGTTATTGTGAGTTGTAGTGCTTTATGAGATAAAAATCAAGTTATTATATGCATTGTAATATCTAATCATAATCTTTGGCTGAAATGAGAATGATGGCTTTATATCTTGGTTTCGATTCATTGTGTTGTGAATGCAATGTGGTTTGTATGAGCTTGCTGTGCTTAACTATATAAAGAAAGCATAACTTGATTGTGACAATTAAACTCTATTACTAAGGTCTGGGCTTAATTTGGGTTTGGGCTCGTTTGAGATATTTCAATTTGTCACCAAGATTTGGGTCTTACTAGGCTTAGGCTCAACTGTGACAGGCAAAAATGTAATGGATTCTACCATTTGTGATAAAAACATTAAAAAGGTCACTCGTTCTAATCTATGCTGTGAGATACATGATGACTCGTGTTTTTTTATCATAAATTGACTTTTGTGACGGTTTGTTTTCGTTCCATGATAAATTTAGCCCGTCATGAATTAGTAGGTTTCTTGTAGTGGGTATTGCAGGATATACATATACATTTGCAAAGCTTGAACCCCCCCCCCCCACACACACACATCCCAATCGTAAACCATGGTGTGTATATTATAATATCCTATTGTATATCTTAGATGTTATAATTATTCTACACCCAACTGACATTGAGTAGAATTTTAGCAACAATTACTGAGGGTGACTAAAATCCATAAATTACTGAGAGTATAGTTGATATCAGTGATAAGAGTGTGCTTGTTTTGATGGATGAGATTGCCCCCATCTAGTTTTTCTACCATTTGGCTGATGGATAGAAAGATACAACCATTCAACTTTGATGAATATTTTTCTCAAATGCACGATGGACTGAACAAGGAAATTTCACTGGATGAGCTTGTCCACCTTGTTTAAGTATGCTTATTACTAATGTATATTTATCTCCTTTTTGATATTATTAATATGACATTATATTTTATATTGTCTTGTAAATATATTTTTGTCAAATTGGTCAAATAATTAGAATATAATTAGTGATAATTAGCATAGTTTCTTATTAGCTAGTATGTACATGCTCATATTGTTAAAGTTAATCGCTCCTTAAAAAGCACAGGATTTCATTCATTCACACAGTAAAATATCCTCAAAAGAAATGAGTTAGACTACGTACACACGAAAAATGCACCCAGAATTATCTTTTCTTACAAATCTGATGGATAAAATCTCTTCACAAACAACTTTTACAAATCTAATGGATGAGCTCTTTCGGATCTCCCAAATCATAAGACCATATGGACCATTGTTAGTTAACAAAACACAACTACCTAAAACAAATATATGAGATAAAAAAAAAGTTGTTGAAAACAAAACAAATTCATTTTGAGCACATTATCCTTGAAAAGAAAAAGTCTAGGTCGTAACTGCCCTCACAATCTAACTGCTAGCATTCTGTTTCCTTATTTTCTTTGTGTTAATTACTGCTGGCGTCACCAGCCAGCCAATCACCTCGTAGCTGCTAATCCTGTAGATGAAGGTCCAAGAATCACGCGCATGCTCCGATGTTTCTAATAGAAATACGCTAATCAATCGTAGACAGAGTATTCTGGTTAATACGCATATGAAAAGTAGATTGAGGAGTATTAATGGTGAAGAATGAGAAAATTCGAATTTTAAATTTAATATATTATTTTCTTAAATTAATATTTTTTATTAGACCGAGCGTTAGCATGGGTAGCGGGACTAGTATATATAAATTATTGATCAAAATTATATGGCACGGAACCCAAACAAATATATTTTGGGATATATATATAATTATTATGTGAAAAAATTACACTCGTAAGTTAATTATCATCATCCTATTATTAATAAGTTAATTATCCTCATCATAATATACCCCATCCATCCAACCAAACAAAAAATTGTATCACTCCATCCAGTTTCAAAAATAAAATGGATAGGATGGTCCCATCTAGCCTTGTCCTACACCAAATGCACCTTGAAAAATCTTAGAGCAATCAAACAGTCCAAATGTGTTTCAATATGTGGTTCTTTGGCTGAAAGTTATTTTCTATTATAAACTCATAGAATCAGTACAGACAATCACTTCATAGAATCAGGAGAAGCTGTTTTTTA
>BCLH01000043.1:295164-305419 GCA_001602315.1 Zoysia pacifica | reverse complement strand
AAAAAATTAATTTCTAATAGTTACCAAGAAAGGTGGGATTTGTAAATTAATATTGATATTGCCAAGGATACCCACATTTAGCTATCAAACACCACTAGAATCACCACGTTTCTCTAGGAATGAAAACCCTAAAAGCTAAAAAAACCTAGAGAAATTGTTTCCCTATGAAATGACTTAGGGAACGATTACCAGTGGAAGAAGTTATGATCGGCAGTAGGTAATGTTGGAGCGCTCAATTAGATCACTCTTGAATATATTTTTTTACTAATAAGATAACTACTGAAGTTGCTCTTACATGCACACACAAACCTCCATTGGCAAATAATTAGTATTTTTTACTTTTACAATTCAAATTTGACTAATAATAACTTTAGAACATTTAGTTAAATAAATCATAAATAGCACTGAGATTTTTTAAATCTGTACTCCTTAAAAAGGGCATTTTTTTCTACATGCACATGCTAAAATGTCTCCAACAGAGAAAGTTTAGACTACGTGCACACGAAAAATACACTCAAAGTTATTTTTTTTTACAAATTTGATGGATGAAATCTCTACATAGACACCTCTTACAAATTTAACGGATCAGCTCTTCCGGATCTCTTAGAGCTTGGGCGCACACGAAGCATTGTTAGTTAACAAAACACTACTACCCGAAACAAATATATGAGGTTCAAAGAAAATTGTTGAAAAACAAAACAAATTTATTTTTAATATTAATTATTTTTTAAGTTAATATTTTTTCTTAGACCGTAGCATTAGCATAGACATTAAGACTAGTAAATCATAAAAAACACTATGAGATTTGTCATTACATATATTTTAAGACTATTTTTTATCCAGTAGTACAAATATTTATAGAAAAGATAAACAGTCAAACATTGAATAGTTATTCTAGTATTCAAAATTTATCAAAATAATGTCATTATCACTTTTCAATACAAACTCTGTTGTTTCCAGAGCATTCTGTACTTTTATTGTTTCCCAAGCATTCTATACTTTTTTTCTTAATCCTCATGCTAAAAAAACATCGTTTTTTTGAGGATGGAGTATTTGTGAATGAAGATTTGCACTCCCTTCATTCTTAAATTATTGTCTCCGTTGACTTCTAATATTAACTTTGACCATTCATCTTATTAAAAAAACTAATTCAAATGTGTAAAATTATAATTCAGAATTTAAATAATTATAATAATAAAGAAAAATATAATAAAATATAAACTATTTATCAAAAAAATTTAATAAAATATATAGTAGAAATTAATGTTAGAAATTAACTGCGACAACAATTTAGAAATAAAAGAAGTCATTTCTAATTACATATAGGGTGCATTTGGTCGCTTCCGATTCTTTGAAGAATAAAAAACGTTTCAGTTTCAGTCAAAAACGTTTCAGGTGAGAAACAGAATCACTTCAGAAACCGTTTGGCAAATTTTAGTGATTCATATTCAGAAAGCAAGTAGAAGGATTGAAATGACCAATATACCCTTATATGTATTAATATTAAAAAATATCAAAACAATTTTAGAGAACTTTAGAAAATAACGGAACAACTTTAAGAAACTTTGAAAATAACTCGGTGGATACCTATAAAAAAAACTCGATGAGACAAGTCTAACAAAACAAATTTGAGAAACTTTAGAAACTTGAGAAATTTTTTTTGAATTTCTGAAAATTAACCATTAAAAAAATAAATTTTCAAAAAATTTTAACCGTTACGCAGTGAAGGGTAGATGTGTCATAGAACCGTTTCGCATGCTAAACACATAAAAACACGGATTCACTCACCTAGGCCCAAAAAATCGAAACCATTCTTTGATTCTTAGGTGAAAAGTTTCAGCGTTTTCTCGGCACAGTTTCACGTGATTCATCCAGAAACCAAAACTTTTCTACCAGCCAAACGGACCCATAGTTAACTGGACAAAAAGATACTGTACAGACTAACACAGCTCGATCCAGGCCCATCCACAGCCTATCACAAAGGCAACACGGTCACTGACAACAAGGGCAAAAGCAGAGCCGATGCTTTTACGAGCACGTGGGGGAAAGCAACCCCACTCTCCATCCGCACATGCCTGACACTGCGATGACGCTGTGAAGACCATAAAGCAAAGCCAAGCAAACGGCTACTAGCGGATTTCTTTTTCCATAGGAGCGGACAACAGGGTCCATCCGGAGCAACGCAGATGGACCCGCAAGTCAGTTGCTGGCCATCGCCCGGCGCAGACGTCGCACCGACCAGTACCGGGCCGTTGGTCGCCAGGAGGGCCCCGTACGGGGGGACCTTCTCGCGCTGCTGCTGGCTCGAGCCTCGAGGCAGCAGTTTACACATTGGCCCCTACCTTATGATGATATTTTCCTTCTTGGTTGGCAACAAAGACGTGCTAATCGCTGGATTTAGCCTCACCAACCAACGCTGTCACCTTCAATACGGGAATTGTTTTGTTGTTGGAGGCTACGTGGATTGTTGACGTTTTGTTTCATGTTTTTCAGTTTTTTCTCAATCTCATATCCCTATGACATAATCTCTCCATTCTAATTTATATCAAGTCATTTTGAGTCTAGACATAGAAATTAAAAAAATGAAACAATGTGAGATACACTTAAAATAAAGATAAGACAAATAAAAATGAAAAAATATTGAAAGAGAGAAAAATATAGGTATTAGAAAATGAGAACAACATATAATTTTAGAAAATTGAAGAAGTCTTACTTATAATCTACTTCCTTTGTCACGTATTAGTTGTCATCCTAGTTTTTTCAAGTCTTTTCAATTTACTTGTCATTATCTCATTCCAATACATCTTTCTCTATTCTAAATATACATCTCTATCTCTTTTTTTCTCATTTTTTATATATTTCATCTTTTTCACTCCTCTTAATTCCCGTATCCATAACTAAAACATTGAATAAAAAGAGACAAGCTTGGGAGTAAGCCGAAGATAGTAGTAATAAAAAAAACAGGAGCAAAATGGATTGCATACACATTTTAGTATAGTCACTCCATCTTAAATTATAAATTATAAGTCACTCTAAAATCTTCAAGTTTTCTCAAATTATAAATCATTCTCATTGCCCTTGCATTTTCTCTTTTCTCAATACTTCTTTATTTTTATCTCTCTTTATTATTTTCAGCACATCTTTTTCACTCTTTTTAAAATTCTGTGCCCATACTCATTGACCTATAAATTGCACAGATCAGGGAGTACTAAATTCACAAAGGGGAAACAACTATCTTTGGCGTGGATGGACATTGACACATAAACTAAATTTTCTAGTCATATTTGTCATCCTCTCCTCCTCATCGTGACATAGTAACGCATTTCCAGATTCATCAAGCCATCAAGAGTAGCCATATTCTTCTTACTCGATTCTTAGTCATCATCATCAAAGTAACATTAATATATTGATAGTATACCATTTAACTTGATGATATTGATTGTGTGATAATTGCCTTCACCTGTGACTATTTAATTTTTTAAGAATATGTTTTACTACCATCGGCAACATAGAGAATATACTTCTTCCGACTTTAAAATATTGATCCCATTGAATTCTAACATCAATTTTGACTATTTATTTTATTAAAAAAGTGTTTAAATTGTAAAATTTTTAATTATGTTTTAAATACCACTTATAATAAAATAAATTATAATATAATATATTATATTTACTATTTTAATAAGATAAATAGTTAAAATTGATATCAAAATCAACAATATCAATATTTAAAAACTATAAAGTACTGCTAAAAGTATATACAGAGTACCACAAGTACCTAATGGGAAAAGAAGTCGATTTCGTACATAGGGGTTGTTTGGTTTGTATCCAATATTAACCTTACTAAAATTTGGTGTTACTAAAAAGGCAACTTCAAATTGTTGTAGAAAAAAACTTAGATCATTACCTTACCAAATTGATGGTAACACGAAAAAACTCGCATTTGGATTGCAACTATACCAATATTTGGTAAATATATTAGTATGACATGTGGAGTATAAAAATTATTATAATTTTTTAATAACAAAATATAGTCAAGTGAGATCTTGTTTTATAGATTTAATTGTAAAAAGTTTAACGGTGAAAATGGATTGTAAATCAATATATCATTAAAAAAATATAATTGTTTGAAGTGTTTTAATTCAAATGATCTCGAAACTTATGCAAACAATGCGTAATCGCCACATGATCTATGGAGCTTTGGCAACGTAACAGGGCAACGCGGGCCAGCGTTTCCTGCGCCCTGATTTCGGTCCGCGTTGGCTGCCTTTCGTTGCCAAAATTTATTTGGTCATCTAGTGCTCTTTGGTTCATAAATTTTACTAGTTATATTAAAATTTGGTGTTATCAAGTCGCGAGCAATGCCAATTCAAGAGGGTAATGGCAAGAAAAAATGATGTTTAGATTGCTACCTTACCAATATTTACTAAAATATCACTATAACACATAGGGTCTATATTTTTATTTTTTAAAAATATATCAAAATATGGTCAGTGAGATCTTATTTTGAAGAGTTAATTACAATTAGTATTATGATATAAATATTTCACAAATCTGACATACGATTAAAGAATTATAATCGATTGAAAATGGTTAATCCAAAAGCT
Source organism: Zoysia pacifica (assembly GCA_001602315.1). Classification (NCBI taxonomy): domain Eukaryota; kingdom Viridiplantae; phylum Streptophyta; class Magnoliopsida; order Poales; family Poaceae; genus Zoysia; species Zoysia pacifica. The sequence goes on along the minus strand of BCLH01000043.1, from coordinate 300,812 downwards.
TTGGAAGACATGCAGCCACTAGCTAGTTGCCACCTCATGCTAGGAACATTGGCGAGCGAAATGCTCGCCCGCGGCTCGCCTGTCTTGTTCAATTGGCATTGCCAAATTTTTCCAGGCTCACCAAACTTTGAATTTGAATAAAATGGTAGCCAATATATATGGGTGCACCAAATTTTAGAAAGGTAAGCAAAGTTAACAAACAAACATTCCCCTAAACTTTGGCTAAAAAGTAAATAGTATCCAAATTTCAATGGTTTACCAAAATTTGAAAAGGCATCTGTTGGGAGCAATCCAAACACACCTCGACGTGAATGTGCCATTTCTCAAATAACGCGACAACTACAGGAGCGATACGCAAAACCGCACCATTTTTCTCTCGTCTCGCCTACTGCTCCTACATCTCTCTCCCTCCACACTGTAACGGTCGCACGCGCACGCACCCTACACCGCGCTGCAGCGCCGCGCAGCAGTGGGTGAGTGTGAGTGGAGCGACACCAACCGCCGCCGCCTCCTCCCGAGCCACTCGCCGCCGTCCGTCTTGGGTGAGTCCCGCTCTCCCTCCCCAATCCCCCTGTCCGCCGATCTCGCTCTGGGCGCTGCCTGGGCGCCACGCCCAATTTCGGGCAGCTTACCGGGGGGCTTCGTTACCGTTTAGTGCGGAGTGCGGGTGCGGCGGCGAGATCTCACGCCGGGGGGATCTGTCGTCGAGGTGGGGAGAGGAAGGCGGCGTGATTTGCGCGGTTTGTGTGATCCTGATGGGTCGGGTCTGGTAGGTGTCTCTTGGCTCTTGCGCTGTGCGCGGTTTGGGGAAGGGAATCTGTGAGGACCAGGTGTTGGGGAGTTTCGGAAGGGAAGGGAAGGGCATAATTCTGCAGAATATGATTCTATTGCTATTCCGTCAGTCCGTTACTCTTTGTTTGGTGAAGGTGTCGGTGCTCTGATCTAAGTAAGTTTGGACATCTGTCTTCTTTTATTGGTTACGATGGTAGCAGTACTGCACGGTAGAGAATTATACAATGTGTGTTGGATTCTTATGCGGTTAGTGTCAGGCTCCTAGACCATGAATTAGGTGTTGCTTCCATATATTGCAGCATCTAAAGTACTGGGGGTGGGGAGGTAGTGGGGTGGGGGTGTGTGTGTGGGGGGGGGGGGGGGGGGGGGGGGGGGGGGGGGGGGGGGGGGGGGGGGGGGGGGGCTCAAAGGCCTGTCATAACGGTAGTGTCTTGCTTTGTTGACATGGTGAACTGGGAAAAGACACCGCTATCGTACAATAAGGTAAATGGATTCCATTCTTTTGTCCAATCCATCGGTGTACTTTACGTGAATGCCATTTATCCAATGGGATGTGTTGATAGTGGTATACATGGATTGGGTGATGAGTGGCAGCTGGCAACTCGTTCTAGTCTCTGGTAGTCTGGTTAATAAAGAAGGGGAAAATCTAGCATAGAATAGTTTCAATGTTGCACCATGCGAGGATGGGATTTTGCAAAAGAACTAGCCATCAAGTATATATCTTATTTATAAACCCTTGATAATGGTAACATTTCTATTTTGCTTTTACTTCTTTCCTTGTTGCTTTTGATATTATGGTACATAAATGCAGGAAAAGAAGGACAAAGGCTGGCACCATCATTTTATTTTGCTAATCAATTTTAAACTTATCTTGTAGGGGTGGACATTTAAACAATTCGAGGTGTAAAGTTGGTATCTATTTAATCATGGCAAATTCCAACTCATCAGAACTGCGGGAATCTTGGGAACCTACTTCACCCTCACCATCGACATCATCTTCTATATCAAGGTATAACATGTCTCAATTTGTTCCGCTTGCTTATTTATTATGTTTAGATGTTAATCTAAACTGCTAATCTACAAAAAGAGAAGGTATTTGCATTTCCTGTGCCTGCTCATAAAATCTGTTGCCTTGTAGAATTAGCATCTTACTGTTGTCTCATGATTTTGTGTTTTTGTGATACATTTTTCATGCCACCTTTTTCCTTATTTGTCTCATGCAATAGGAATCCTTCTTTGTATAATAAGCAGCAAACAGAAAAATCTTTGTCCTAATTAACTCATTCTTTGTTTACTGTTTTACAGGGGGAAAAGTGACCTTGCAGAAGTCGATGACCCTGAGAGTGCAATGTCCACTGTTGCAAGATTGTTAGAAGAGCTCCATGCTAGCTTGATATCACCATCTGAGAAAGAAGTGACAACGAGAAGGTTACTTGAAATGGCAAAAGCAAAAAAGGAGGCAAGGATTTTGATAGGTAGCCATGCTCAGGCAATGCCACTACTTATATCCACCCTTAGAATAGGGACAACTACAGCAAAAGTAAATGCTGCAGCACTACTTAGTGCACTCTGTAAGGAAGAGGACCTGCGTGTCAGGGTTCTCTTAGGAGGTTGTATACCACCTTTACTGTCTCTTTTGAAGTCTGAATCTACTGAAGCAAAGAAGGCTGCTGCTGAAGCTATATATGAAGTGTCATCTGGTGGACTTTCAGATGATCACATTGGCCGGAAAATATTTGTGACTGAAGGTGTTGTGCCGACCCTGTGGGACTTGCTCACTCCTAGGTCACGCCAGGATAGAGTGGTTGAGAGCTATGTGACGGGGGCTTTAAGGAATCTCTGTGGGGACAAAGACGGTTATTGGAAGGCCACACTTGAAGCTGGTGGTGTCGAAATTATTACTGGTCTTCTTTCATCTAAGAGTACTGCTTCACAGTCAAATGCTGCCTCCCTATTGGCACGGTTTATCTCTGCTTTTAACGACAGCATTCCAAAAATTATAGACGCTGGGGCTGTTAAGGCCATTCTTCACCTTTTGAATAGGGATAATATCATTTCTGTTCGTGAAAGCGCTGCTGATGCTTTGGAGGCTCTGTCTTCCAAGTCTAGTATTGCAAAGAAAGCTGTGGTGGATGCAGGCGGCCTTCCTGTTTTGATTGGAGCTGTTGTAGCCCCCTCAAAAGAATGCATGCAGGGTGATACATGCCATTCTCTACAAAGCCATGCTGTCCATGCTTTGTCAAATATTTGTGGTGGAACAACTTCTCTGTTGCTTTACCTTGGTGAACTCTGCCAAGCATCTTGTCCACCTGTTCCGCTTTCTGACACTCTTGGAGCGCTTGCATATACTTTGATGGTTTTTGATGGCACTGATGGTAAATCCTTTAATCCAGTTGAGATAGAAAATGTTTTGGTTGTGCTCCTAAAATCTCATGCGAGTAAGCTTGATCATATTCTTGAGGCCTTAGCAAGTCTGTATGGGAATGCTAGACTCTCTGGCAGGCTCAATCACTCGAATTCGAAGAAGGTCCTTGTTGGACTGATCACCATGGCTTTAGCTGATGTTCAAGAACATCTTGTTCGTGCCTTAATTGCCTTGTCCTGTGATGGTATTGGACTATGGGAGGCTCTTGGAAAGAGAGAAGGGATTCAGCTGCTAATATCATTACTTGGGCTTTCCAGTGAGCAGCAGCAAGAATATGCAGTTTCATTGTTGGCTATCTTGAGTGATGAAGTAGATGACAGTAAGTGGGCGATAACAGCTGCCGGAGGTATCCCTCCACTTGTCCAGCTACTGGAAACAGGATCTCAAAAAGCAAAGGAGGATGCAGCTCATATCATGTGGAACATGTGCTCTGACAGTGATGATATCAGGGCATGTATTGAGAGTGCTGGGGCTGTTATGGCACTAATTTGGCTTCTAAAGAGTGGGAGCCCTCTAGGACAAGAAGCATCAGCCAAAGCACTCAAGAAGCTGATACGGTCAGCTGATTCTTCTGCAATCAATCAGTTGCTAGCACTACTGCTCAGTGACTCACTCAGCCCAAAGGCCCATGTCATTACAGTTCTTGGGCATGTTCTTATGATGGCTTCTCATAGAGATCTAGTCCAGAATGGAGCTGCAGCAAACAAAGGCCTTAGATCCCTTGTTCTTGTTCTTGAATCATCAAATGAAGGAACACAAGAGATTGCTGCAACTGCATTAGCTGATATTTTCACTATGCGTCAGGATATTTGTGAAATCTTGGCAACTGATGAAATAGTTCAGCCATGCATGAAGCTTCTGACTAGCGGAAACCAAGTTGTTGCAACACAATCGGCCCGAGCTTTAGGAGCACTGTCATGTTCGGCTAATGTCATGTCAAAGAACAAGATGTCATGCTTAACTGAAGATGATGTACGACCTCTCATAGAGATGGCAAAGACATCCTCTATTGATGTTGCTGAAACCGCATTTGCTGCATTGGCAAATCTCTTATCAGATGCACATATTGCAAAAGAAGCGCTAGACAACAACATTGTCTTGGCTTTGACTAGAGTGCTTAAGGAGGGGAGCCTAGGAGGCAAGATTAGTGCTTCACGATCTCTTCGTCAGTTGCTCAACCACTATCCCCTCAGTGAAGTTCTTTCAGATTATTCCCAGTGCTGTTTTATAATTCATGCGCTGCTGGTGTGCCTATCTGGTATGAGTTTGGAAAACGTCACAAGTTCTGAACCTCTGGATGTACTTGTATTGATGACAAGAACCAAGGAGGATGAATATTTTAGCCCATCCTTGCGTACTGCCTTTCTTGAGATTCCTGAAAGCTTAGAACCTCTAATCCACTGTGTTAGTGTTGGGCTTCCACCGATTCAAGATAAGTCCATTCAAATTCTTGCTACTCTCTGTCAGGGCCAACCGTCTCTACTTGGTGAATATTTGAACAGAACTCAAAGAAGCATTGCTTCTCTTGCTAGTAGAATTATGGAGTCAACTGTCATTGAAACAAGAATCAATAGTGCGCTTACTCTCATGTCTGCTTTGAGGGACAGCAGAGAACAGTCGATTGATGTCCTTGAATCATCAAAACTTCTGAAGGACCTCATATCTGCACTTATCGAAATGCTGAAGGAACATTCCTCTTCAACATCCCTGGACATTGAAGTCTGGAAACCTTACACAGACAATAGTTTGTCTAATTATGAGCAGGATGTTTTGAACGTGCCTGAATTAGGAAAAGTTACAGAAAAAACTGTTGCACTTTGGTTGCTAGCACTTATTTGTTCTCATCATGCAAGGAGCAAACACACTGTTATGGAGCTGGGTGGTGTTGGTATTGTATCTGATAGACTTGCTAGCCACACTGCTCACAGACAGGTAACACTTCTTACATTTAATTTTTTTCTTTTGTATATAACTCTCTTAGTCTCTTTAAATGCAATAAGCTGGTGTTACATTCATGATGTTTTCTGCTTGCAACTGCCATGTTGTTGAGTTGGGTACATTGGGTATAAGCTTAAGTATGCTATACTTGTGGGCGAAGTATTTGTTATTTTGATTCTGCACCAATCCCTTCAACCTTCTTTGATTTCCCCAAGGCTCCTTTGACTATTTTATATGGTTTAGTATGTATTTGTAGTGGTACAATGAAAATCTTCATTCATTTGGACTGTCAACAATGAAGAGTAGGTCATTTGCTTTCATTTATTATTTCTTTCATCGTGTTGGGGAATGTTAGCTACAAAAGTATTTCTTATTCAAAAGTAAAATTTTGCTGTTTCTGATTCTACAATAAATTACTTCTGACATAAGAAATCATTATCCTAACTATGGAAAGAGAAAATCTACTCATTCATTCCACAGATAAATTGTGTAG
>BCLH01000043.1:277703-295154 GCA_001602315.1 Zoysia pacifica | reverse complement strand
GCAAATCAGGGAAAATTTTAAACTTCAGTTTATGATTCTATGTTCCAGATACACAAAAGGTGTGCCGATATTATACACGTATCAGTTCCTACTAGTTATCTAATTAGCTTTTATAATAGAATGGACGGTAATAAGAATCAAGATGGTCCGCATACTATAGCTGGATTATCTAGACACCACAGATCTGATAAATATAAGTAGTCACAGATCTGATATATATATATATATATATATATATATATATATATATATATATATATATATATATATATATATAGTCACAACTTCATTCCTTTGTGCATTACTCTTCTTTTTCATATTTTAATGTTTCTTTTTCTATGCCTATTTCAAGGCCCTAATATCTCCATGTTACAGGAACCCTACGAAGATTCAGAAAATATCTGGACTTGTGCTCTTCTATTGGCTATCTTATTTCAAGATTCAGTTGTTGTTCAATCTTCAGACATAATGCGGACCATACCTTCATTAGCTACATTGCTGAAGTCTGATGATATCATTGATAGATATTTTGCTGCTCAATCACTGGCTAGCCTTGTGTCCACTGGAAGCAGAGGTATCCAGCTTGCTGTTGCTAGTTCTGGTGCTGTCATGGGTGCCGTATCCTTGATCGGAGAGGTGGAATCTGATATGCCAAGCCTTGTTAAGATGGCTGAAGAATTCAAGTTGGCTGAGAATCCCAGTCAAATAATATTGAGAATCCTTTTTGAGCTTGAAGATGTTTGCACTGGTTCTACTGCTCGGAAGTCCATACCATTGCTAGTAGACTTACTTAAACCAATGGCAGACAGACCAGGTGCACCATTGATCGCTTTGCACCTTCTGACTCAACTAGCAGAAGGTAGTGATGCAAATAAAGTTGCTATGGCAGAGGCTGGAGCTTTAGATGCTTTGACTAAGTATCTATCTTTAAGCCCTCAAGATTCAACTGAAACTACCATAACCAATTTGCTAGGGATTTTATACAGTAATCTTGATTTGGTTTACCATGAATCATCACTTAGCACTTCAAATCAGCTGGTAGCTGTATTACGTTTGGGCTCAAGAAGTTCCAGGCTTAGTGCAGTAAAGACATTGCAGAAGCTCTTTGGTTCAGAAAATATAAGGGACACTGAAGTGGCTAGGCAAGCTATTCAACCGTTGCTTGACATGCTGGAATCAGGAACTGAAAAAGAACAGCAGGCAGCACTTGGTGCGCTTGTAAGTCTTTCTTCTGGGAATATCTCAAAGGCTTCTGCTCTGTTTGATGTGGAAGGCACGACACTTGAAAGCCTCTACAAAATTTTGTCCTTCAGTTCATCGTTGGAGCTTAAGAAAGATGCTGCTCAACTCTGCAACATTTTGTTTGAGAACTCAATTGTACGTGCGTCACCAATTGCAACAGAATGTCTTCAACCCCTAATATCGTTAATGATCTCAGGATCAAGTTCAGTTGTTGAACCAGCTGTTTGTGCTCTGAATAGACTACTGGATGAGGAGTACAATGCAGAGATTGCTGCGACTAGTGAAGTCATTGATCTTCTTGTTAGTTTTGTTCCTGGAACAAACCACCAGTTGTCAGAAGCGTGTATAGGCGCTCTAATAAAGTTGGGCAAGGACCGTCCAAACTGCAAGCTTGACATGGTTAAAGCAGGTATCATTGAGCATGCCCTTGATATGATTCTCGATGTTCCTATTACCGTCAGTTCATCCATTACCGAATTGCTTCGCATTTTGACTAACAACAGTGGCATTGCTAAAAGTTCTGCTGCTGCAAAAATGGTGGAGCCACTGTTCCTTCTTTTACGTCGCCCAGATGTTACCATGTGGGACCAGCATAGTGCATTGCAAGCCCTTGTAAATATCCTAGAGAAGCCTCAGAGTTTGGCAGCATTGAACTTGACACCCAGTCAAATAATTGAGCCACTGATATCATTTCTTGAATCTCCCTCTCAAGCAATTCAGCAACTTGGCACAGAGGTGCTATTACATCTTCTAGAACAGGAACATTTTCAACAGGATATTACTACACAAAATGCAGTCGTCCCTCTGGTGCAGCTTGCTGGCATCGGAATCTTGAGTTTACAACAAACTGCTGTTAAAGCACTAGAAAGCATATCTCAGAGTTGGCCCAAGGCTGTAGCAGATGCAGGTGGCATTTTTGAACTTTCTAAGGTCATCGTCCAGGATGACCCTCAGCCAAGTCAAGCATTATGGGAATCTGCAGCACTTGTGTTATGTAATGTTCTGCGTTATAACTCTGACAACTATGTCAAAGTCTCAATGGCTGTACTTGTGAGACTGTTGAACTCCACCATGGAGAGTACTGTCACAATAGCTCTCAGCGCTCTTCTTGTTCAAGAGAAAAGTAGTTCACGCTGTGCTGTGGCCATGGCTGAGGCTGGGGCAGTACGTGCACTCTTGGATCTCCTTAAAAGCCATCGGTGTGAGGAATCTGCTGCAAGATTGCTTGAAGCCCTGATAAACAATGCAAAGGTTCGAGAAAGAAAGGTTGCGAAATATGCCATTGCTCCTCTCTCACAGTACCTGCTAGATCCTCAGTCTAAGAATCAGTCAGCTAAGTTTCTGGTGACTCTTGCACTAGGGGACATTTTCCAGCATGAAGCACTTGCAAGAGCAAGTGACTCGGTATCTGCTTGCCGTGCTCTTGTAAGCCTACTCGAGGATCAGCCTACAGATGATATGACCATGGTTGCTATTTGTGCGCTGCAAAGCTTAGTGATGCACAGCAGGACAAATAGGCGTGCTGTGGCAGAGGCTGGAGGCATTTTGGTTGTGCAGGAATTGCTTCTTTCACCAAATGTGGATATTTCAGGACAGGCTGCTCTGCTAATCAAGTACTTATTTTCAAATCATACACTCCAAGAATATGTGTCGAATGAGCTCATGCGATCTCTCACTGGTAAGACAGTAGTCTTTCTGCCGAAACATTGCATAATATTATACTTTTGATGTATGTCTTCCATGCTTTTGTGTAAAGCATCATGTTCTTCTATTGTGATAATAAAATGTTATCTGGCATATTGTCCTTAGTACCATGCACATGAATTATTAATATGTAAGCTTTGAATTAACTGCATTACAGTGCATGATTTATGCCGTACTACCTAGTGATGATTATTATTACTTCTCTGATATCAACTGCAACTTCCTGCAGCCGCGTTAGAAAGAGAGCTTCTCTCAACGTCAACTGTAAATGAAGTTATTCTGAGGACCATATATGTGATGTTCAACAACTTTAAAAAGGTTCGATTTTCTGAGGCTGCAACGTTGTGCATACCCCATCTTGTTTGTGCCTTGAAAGATGGAAATGAGGCTGCCCAAGAGAGTGTGTTAGACACCCTTTGCTTGCTGAAAGAATCTTGGCCGCAAATGAATGAAGAAATTGCCAAGGCCCAGTCCCTCATTTCAGCTGAAGCCATACCTGTATTACAAATGCTTATGAAGACTTGTCCTCCCGGTTTTCATGAGAGAGCAGATAGCTTGCTGCATTGCCTGCCTGGTTGCTTGACTGTAACCATCATACGAGGGAATAATTTAAAACAGACAATGGGGAATACTAATGCATTTTGTTGCCTACAAATAGGAAATGGTCCTCCAAGGCAAACTAAGGTAAGTTCTTGCTGATGATCCTACTCAACTCCATTCCTGTGCTTTTAACCAATGAGCCTTGCGTGATTGGGTCATGATTACTTGTAGGTATTTATATTATAGTTAACGCAAGATCCATTTCTATAGGGAAATTGCATATTATATCATCTGTTATTCAGAAATGACAATTCTGTGTCTTTGGGTGCTGATTTTCTATGCTTATGTCAGGTGGTCAACCACAGCATGTGCCCAGTATGGAACGAGGGCTTCACTTGGTTATTTGACGTTGCCCCGAAAGGGCAGAAGCTATACATCGTTTGTAAAAGCAAAAACACATTTGGAAAGGTATGGACTTATGGATTGTACATCTTCTATATATGCGTTTTCGTTTTCATGGCTCCTGCCTGCAATCCCTTTGCCATGTGTCAAATTTTGCTCCTTGCGCTGCAGTCGACCCTCGGAAGAGTCACCATCCAAATCGACAAAGTGGTCACGGAGGGTGTATACAGCGGGTTCTTCAGCCTCAGCCACGACGGTGGCAAGGACAGCTCGAGAACACTAGAGATAGAGATCGTATGGTCAAACAGACCGTCCAACGACAGCACGTAGCAGCACGGCTGATTTGCGGAACGCCAACCCTATTCTCCTGTCTTTCATGTAAATCAGCCCCAAATTCAAATTTTTTACATAGAAAAAGAAGCTGAGACGCCCAGACAATCAGCGCCATTCAATTATATTTTGGGTCCACTCTGGATCGTTGCCTTGCAGCTGTAACAGATTTTGGACCGGATTTATTTATATTTGTACAGGTTGATTTATTCCCTGTAATTATAGTTTAGAGTAGATCGGTGTTGAGAGTACGGAGAAACATAACAGACAACAATGTTATTGTGATGCGTAACGTGATACTGTACGCTTGGATGTGTGTTTTTCTTCGTTGTGATTTGTAGCATTATTTTTTAGCCTACCATTTCTCTGAGGCCAAGTGAATTATCCAATTGCTTTTCGTTTACCCTTGGAGGCAAAAGGTACTGTTTGTTTCGATCATCTGTAGTGTAGAGTGCCATGCTCCATGTTCGCATGTTGTGTGTTGTCAGCGTCGGAGCTACGGAGTATATGGTACCAATGCAGGAGAGGCATGGGAAAATAACTTTATTATACAATTTCACATAAGTGCTACTGGTACATAACAACACCTTATCGGTGTCCGAACCTGAAGAATCTACTGTCACGGAACAACGCTTTGATGCAGCGATACTGAATTATCAGTAGTACACTGCAACTAGTGAGAATAATCGCTCCGCCTGCAGCGCATCTGGCAACTGAAACAACGAGCTGCTCCATCCAGATCCCGTCCAGTGGCTTCTAGACTCCAAGTGCTCCCATGATCCGACCCCGGCGGCGGTGGCGGCGCAGCCATTCACGACCAGGTTCAGCTGCCTGGAACAAGCTCCTATCGCAAAGTACAAAAGGCGCCACCACTGATAGTGACATCTCTTTATTTGTCACGCAGCACCGAAGAGCCAAAGCTTCTCACTGAAGACTGAGGAGCACCGTCACGGCACGCTTGAAAACTTTGGTCGTTGACCATATGTGAACTCCTGCAAGCCGCATTTTTTCTCAACCCTGAGGATCATGGCACCCGGAAAGGATCGAGCTAGAGGGCCATGTACATAATTACAGTTTACATCACTTTATTACTAGATAATTGCATATCAAAATTTGGCTTTCCAGGTCATGAGAGAGACCACTGAAAGCGACTGGAGTTCATCACAACCGCAATATCCTTCATCTTGACACAGCTCCTGGACAAAACCCTACATCAGCGTTGCCTGTCTGCTGCCGCCACCACCACCACTAGTCTGAGAACCAATTGTAGTCTCTACTAGTACTAGACAGATGCTACAACTTAGTGCTCCGCAATACCATCAACAGCCTCTGAAGAATCCCTGAATCCAAAACTCTCATTCGTCGCCTTGCTTATTATTTTGACTTGGATTCACTGGGCTTGCTGCTGTCAATTGTTAACTAGTACTACTAACACGACAAAAACCAACAGGTTAATTAATTAAATTAGTCGACCCGACCCGACCCGACCCGACCCGACCCGACCCGACTCGACAGTGTGCAAATGTGCACGGTGTTTTTGGGGCTCTCTGTACTGCCTAGTTCCTAGACCGACTCGTAATTTGCTTGACCTGAACCCAAGGTTATCCGACGATCAGTCAGTGACTCGGTGATCAGCTGGTTAGATCAGAGGGCGGAGCGGCACGATCGGCGAGCAGAAGGTGACCGGACGACGTCGCTCGCGCGCTTCAGAACGGCCTCTGCAGGTACGCGAGCATCTCCCCGAGCGCGGCGGCGTCGACGCGGGTGCTCGCGAACCCGCCCGGCGACGGCAGCCCGAACCCGAAGAGCGCGCCGGCGCCGGTGTCGTCAACGACGACGTCGGCTACGCCGCACCAGTCGACGCCGTCGAACCAGCCGGCGCCGAGCTGGCTCTCGGCGTGGTCGCGGTCGGGGAGCTCCGGCGACGGCGAGAGCACGTGGTCGGACCCGCTGCTGGAGTTGTTGTCCGCGTGGACGCGCGGCGCGGAGTCGTCGGAGCCGCGGTCCGCGGATGGGTCCGACGACAGGAACGGGCGGTCGAAGCACAGCATCTCCGCCGCCGGCGTGTCGTCCATCTCGTAGTCGTAGTACGCGTAGTCGGACATCTCGACCTTCATCGCCGCGGCCGCGCCACCGCCGCCCGTGGCAACGGCAGCGTGCCCCCGCGCGGTCTTGGCCGGCGCCGGCTTCACGACGTCGTCGTCAGCGACGGCGGCGTCGGCGTCCACCGTGTCATACCGCTCGATCACGCCCTTCTTGTTGTAGATCCGGCACAGCACCCAGTCATCAAGCTGCACATATCAGACAAACCAAGAGAAGTTCAGCGAAGAACATTACCCCGGAAAAGAAAAAGATTGCTTAAAGCGAAGGTGATCGAGACACGAGGACATTGACGTTTGATTCGGCGCATGTGGTCAGTGTTTAGGATCGAGTACTATGCGCGAGGGAGTACTACGCTACAAGGTCAATTGGCTGGCGCGCGCCGCAGCTGCGTCTCGTCTCCATCGCCGCGTGCGTGAGCCGTGACGCCATACCGCGCCGCCGCTTTAGTTACATGCCTAGCGGAAGGTGAGGCTGGTCTGTTGAGAGGGACGACGCGGCCAGCCACAGGCTGGGTCGAAAGGGACAGCGCGGTATGGCGCGTGCTGCAAATTGACAACTTGCACGCTCGATCACCTTTTTGTTTTTTTTTTTTTTATTTTCCTCAAGGGAACCTCTCGGTAAAGATGAAGCTGCTTACCCTGAGCGCGTTGTTGGTCCTCTTGCGCGCGGCGGCGGAGCGATCAACGTCGGCGAGGCGGTACTCGTGCATGATCCAGTTGGTCTTGACGCCCTTGGGCGGCTTCCCCGCGTAGAAGACGAGCGCCTTCTTGATGGCGACGGGCCGCGGCGACCCCACCGGCTTGTCGGCGCCGGTTGCCTTCCAGTACCCCGTCCCGGCCGCGCGGTTCGGGCGCGAGCCGTTCGGGTACTTGCGGTCCCGCGGCGAGAAGAAGTACCATTCCTTTTCCCCGCCCATCGCCTTCTCTGCACCCGTCACGGAACGATCGAGGTAATTGTCAGTTCATATAAAATCACCTCTCGATTGGATTCACCGCAGGGAGTAGTAATTAATTGGAAGGTGGTTAGACGAACCTGGGAGCTGCCATGGGTCGAACTTGTAGAGGTCGACCTCGGCGATGACCGGCGCGGCGAGCGGCAGGCCGGCGCACTTGCGGCAGAGGTAGTAGTTGACCAGCTCGCCGTCGGTCGGGTGGAACCGGAACCCCGGCGGCAGCTGCAGCGCGTCACCGCAGTCCATTTCAAGCGTCCTGTCGAGGGAGGTCGGTGGGTGGGTCGCCGGCCGGACTGACGAGCGCGTCGGTCGCGAGGAGGACGGCGGCGCAGTAATAAAACCGAACAGGAGCTGGACGGGAGGAAGCTCTCTCTCTCTCTCTCTGTGTGTGAGCGTATCTGGCTGGCCTCTCGGGAGCGCGTTCGTATGCGTGCGTGGAGCACCAGCTCGCCGTGCCCGGCGCGACTATATAGACAGCGGCCGGACACGTGTCGACGGACGGACGATGTGACGCACGTGCAAGTTGGCGCTCGAGGGAGGTTTGACCCAGGGCGCGAGAGGACGCGCGTCGCGCATCGCGGAGGCGAGCTTGACGTGTGGGCGGCCGGATGCGGCGGTGGGGGTCCAGCGCCGGGCGCGATTTCGTCATCGCTTGCGTCAGCAGTTTTGAAGCCGGGCTGGGCTGGCGGGGCCGCGCGGATGCGGGCGGGTTAATTTCGAGCCCAGAGGATCTGTTGTCAGGGTGTGTGGTGGGGCCGAATGGTCATGTGCAACGGACCCAGAGGATCTGTTGTTAACGCAGTGGTCCGTACTTTGACCTCGGCGGAAGGCGTCGCGGTCGTCGGGAACCGCCGCGAGCAGAGAGACGAGCGGAGCTCTCTCGCGCGGCGCAGTGACCTGGATCTCGCGCCTTCGACGGTTTAGTCTGGTCCCGGTCGTCGCTCGCGTGCACCCGCCGGGACCTGGAGGTGACGTGCCGCGCGGCGGCGTCACACGGCTCTCGGTCGCCCAAACTGCGGCCCCGTCGCGGCGAAACGCGGCCGCGAGACGGCACCGGCCGCACGACAGACAGACAGCGCAGCTGCGCAGCACCACCTAAAGAGTCCGGTGGACACGTCTTCCCCCACGCGTCTGTGAGCTCGCCGCGCTGGCGCGCGCGTCGCCTCGTCCGTATGAGCTGTCCGCTGTCCCCGTCTCCTTCACCTGCCTCCGCGGTAACTCCACCCACTCCGGCTCGGTGCCAACGCCGGCCGCCGGCGCGTGGGAACAGCACAACGGCCGTCGACGTGACCCCAGATGTCAGCAACGCCGGCGGCGTGACAGTGATAAGCCCGAGCTCGTATCGACCAATAATCGTACGCGGCGACCTGCGCCCGCCTAGCTGTTCCCTCGATTCCCCTCCAGCGAATCCGGAGCGTGATCTGACCTGCCGCGCGTGGGTCCGAACATTCCTGGCCCCACACGTCACTCACTACGGATCAACGCAGCACTGTGAACATGGGGCCGGGTTTGTTTAGCCGGAAGAATCTCGCGGGATCGACTCGTCCGCCCCGCCCCGACGCGGCGAGCGTGAGCCGCGGCGTCACGGGTGACGGCGCCGCGACGGCGACGGCGGCCAATCCCGGCGCGAAACAGATCGACAAGCCACCGGTCCGTGCGAACCTGTCCGGTTGTCTCCGTTCACGTCGCTGTCGATCGTCTTCGTTTTTTTTACTACTCCGTAGCTTCGAATTAACAGCTGCATGCATTATTGTCGGCAGAATCCCGCGGGTCTCGTCCGCTCCGACGCGGCGCGCGTGAGCCGTCGGCCGGTGGGAAGGGAAGGGAAGGTCCCGGGGGTGACGTGCGACGGCGACGGCGACCAACCGGAGCGCAGGGCGAAACCAGAAAGCCATCGTCTCGATCGTCACCGGCCGGTTGTCGTCGCGATCTCCATCCGCGTCATTACCGTCTTAGTTTATCCAGCCAGTTGCGTGCGGCGACCTTTGGGGAGGCTCTAATGATCTGGTCGTGCTGACGGAATCCGATTCTTGCGCGGTGTCGAAGAGCCGCTGATTCTGAATATTCTGTTTCTGCTCATTTCGTCAATGGTCGTTGAAGTTTCCAAGAAAGACAGTGCGTTTCATGTGACATCACAGAGAGCCGCTGATGTTTTTATACTAATAGTAAGTTATTGTTAGTAGAGTTTTTCCGATCAATTTCAGTACTATGTGGATCGATGGCCATTTGGCAGTTGTCATTTCGACAACAGCGAGGAGATTCTCTGTTTCTGCGACGAGGAGTAACATGATAATCGCCAGCTCTTGAATCTATTTTTCTTTAATTTACAGCCCCTTGCAATGTGCCAAACACACGCCTTGGTCCGACCTTACAATTCAACAGTAATCCCTACGGATTCTACCATGAAATTCGATGTGAATTAGAAAAGAATATGCGTACTCTTCGTAGCTAGATGCATCAGCATGATAGGGTACACCTGGTTGATTCCATCGACTTATTTAAAAACCAAGCACATACAATTGGATTCATCAATTTCAGATGGGGGCATGCGTTATGCATCCAAGCGCGCGAAAAGATCCGTGATGTACTGCATACGCACTACTACTACTTGAGATCGATTAAATTTTAAACAACAACATATTGTTAATCTTAACTATGTAAAAAAGTTGCAAGTTGCAGATATTGCAAATGATCAAGAACTTCCTCCCTACTCCCTAGCTTGCTCAAGTAATGATATATATGTGCAACCAACACTTCCGAGACACCAGAAAGTCCTCCTCCTGGACCCAGTGCCCAGTCAATGATGCAGCCATGCATCTTATTTTGTGTAGCTTAGTGAATGAAGCGTGTTAGGTAGTGGAACTGGACATGACAGCGCATGAAACAGCGACACGCGTCCGACAAATATGCTTAAACAAAAGTTATGTGGCGTCGCGTCGCTGTGGCTGCGAATCAGCAGCTAGCTAGCATAGGTGTTTGTTTTTTCTTACAAGCTTGAGATTCTTCGGTGTTAATTATCATAAGCCAGAGGCGCATCTATATGTCAACCTAAAGACTATAGTACTGCACCAGAAACGGATGCTTGCTAGCTCAACAAGGGCCCATAATTATATACTTTCTACATCTGATTCACAGATATATGTAATTCTAACAAAGTCAAACAATTTCAACTTTAATCGTTAACAGAGAAAAATTATAGCATTTGATCAAATATAAATGATGTTGCTAAATTCATCGTAAAATGAACTATACATCATAATAAATAATTTTAGTCATAATGGTGGGGTAATAAATTTTAGATCAAATAAACTAAATTTATTATTCTAATGACAGTAATTTAAGAAATATATAAGACTAAACCAAGTTATTACACAAATATACAAAGCATTAGATCGGCGGGTTATAAACTAATGGATGTGGCATAGTGGCGCCGCATATGGTCTCGCCATCGGATCGACAGCAATGCCTTCGATCCCATGGGCGTCAGCGATTTAGCGAGGTGCAATGTATGTTCACATGTCAACGTCATTTCTCGAGGGGCCCCACCCATGTATCTATATGCAGCAGCCAATAGGTTCTGTAGTACAGTAAACGGTGACCGTTGACCTCATCTTGTTTCACAAGGATTCGTCGGAAGACGAGGTGCAATGCACTGGAAACGATCAAATTAATATAGGAGTAATTGTTATTAGCAAGCAGGATGCCTTGCTTCCAGAAAGGGTTAATTAAGCTGTTGTATTCATTTGAATTCTAACCTTCTATGTTCTAATGGCTAGCTTTCTACAATTAAGTTGTAGCGTTGTATTTTGTACTTTTCTCTTAATGTGAAATGTGCAATGCACATTCTTGAAAAAATGACTAACTCGTGAACTTAATTAGAATGCCGTGGTTATTCCTTTTGTGCGAATTTCTGAAAAGCATATATTCATAAGTATTGTCTATGTAAAAAAAAAGGGTGGTGAGATGTCGGAGGGAGTCCTATTTAAGCCGAAGGTCATCATTGTCTTGAGTCCGCTTACGTCGAAAAACCTTTTGGTATAGTTTCCCTACTCATAAATAGCAAGAAAATACATGTTAACAGCACACAGTACCACCAGTCATCGGATGTCAGATTGTGCCCGATCGATCTGTATTGTTCTCCTATAATTTAAAACTGAAAGGAGTGTGTGACACCTGTACCTCGATAGATACGAACCATCGACCTCAAAATCATATCGGATGTCACTCGACGAAGCGAGGATCACAGTACAGCTCAAACACGATAAAATATATTACAAACTGGTTATTTAAGTTTACAAACCACAAGTTTTTCAAAGTGTGAAAGCTACAAACTTATTACATAAAGGCATCCTTAATACTAAGCAAAATGATACATCGAGCCCATACGATGTACCTACTAGCGACAACACACTCAAGGCGATGAGCAAGGTTCCCAGTAAACGAAGCCACCCTCAGGGGTTGCTCCTTCTGGCTGGAATTGAGAAGAAAAAGAGAAAGCACCTGAAAAAAAAAAACAGCAACCACAAAACCCTGAGCAACTGACGCTCAGCAGGACTTATTCGACAAAATGGCTATCTACAGCCGACTCCTAAAAATGAGAAGGCTGACTTATCAGAGTTGGCTATTTGCAAAGAATGCACTATGAGTGAATCCTTACTTTCATAATTTAGCGGTATATTAAGTTATGAAAAGATAAATTTAATTTGCACTAAGACTATATCATACAAAAATGCCAAGAAGTTTCTAAGAGATCAAACATAATCATATTCCATATTGATTAGCTCCTTACTACGATGTGACTCAAAGAGATAAGTGGTACTTGTTACTGTGAGGGGCAGCGATTCGAATCGATTTACATCCAGCTGAAGAAACCTGATTACACGACATGTACGCGCTTCTCGAAAGCTGTACATGGCAACCTTTCGCGTCAATGATACATAATGCCGGTCCGATGCTCACCTCTCCCGAGCAGTGGTCCTCCATGCGATAACCACATCGGGTCTATCCATGGTTAGCCCCAAAGCTCTCCCTTTTATCATCTCCAAAAGAGAGGTTCGGTTACGTCCAAGCACATTGAGCTACATTAGTTTTCTAGGGCCCATAGAGCCAGTATGTAATCAGTACTGTTCAAACTTGCTCAATAGAGTCGACAACGAACAGTCCTTAATCGACACTGATAGAGCTACAACACCTTGGTCATGCATCCGCAATGGACACATGTCGTGTTATCACCTACTTCTCTGCCCGGTCTCCAATTTATTCCATGTGACAAGATAGTCCATCCCATACCAATCCTATAGCTCGCGAGTGAAGACTTATTCACTCGACTTCTACCATTCAAAAAACTATTAACTTAGCTCTACATCGAGTTATCTGTACCAAAATATTAACCCAAGATAAGATTCTATAATGTAACTATGGTTTCAATCAACTCTTATCACTTAGTGCACATTACCAACTAATCATCTAAGGTGATAAAAGTAAATATTTTAAAAACAGGATAATGCACTGGGGCTTACCTGGGCTTTGATCAATGTTAGATTCCTCAGCTACGAACTCTGCGTCGATCGGGGTTTCCTGAATCTCCCGATAATACTCCTCGATCTCTTCTTTATTTTTCCTAGATCGTATACGAAATGATATGTATACAATGAGAGTGATGCTCTTTTATATTTTTATAATTAAAACTCTTTTAGTAACAATACATAAATTTGGAAAGCAAGTAATTAAATATGATTATAAACTATTTTAATATGGTTCTTGAAGACATAAAACTAATTTTAAAGCTTTCATCATAAAGGAAATTATTTTTGAATTTTCCAAGATTTTGCAGAATTTATTGAAAAAAATAGACCTATAATGATTTAAATACAAGGAATAAATTATTTATAAAATTATTTTTTTCCAAAATAAATTATATTATTTTGTCAAACCAGTAAAGATTAAATAAAGGGACTCAAAATAAATTTTATAATATTTTTATATGTTGAAAAGTATAGTAATGCATTTTCTTGTTTATTAAATGATCTAAATTGCATAAAATAGAAATTAGTCAGCTCTAGAATATAGTTCTAGTTGAGAGGATCGTAACAAAATTTATTTCATAATTTTCTGAGCACAAATGAATTTTCTATGGATTTTATAAGATTAAACTAATTCTGAATAATAAATAATTCGAGGAATTAATTAAATTTTTAGTCCAGCCGTTGGGGAAGCCACACCAGGGGCCACAGGGTTGCCACACTGGATCCCCACGTGGCCACATGGGATCTGCGAGCCTGGTGGCAGGTAGCCAGCCATGGCCGTGGTGGCCAGAGCAGCCGGCGCTCGCCGGCGTGGTGCTGCCGGTGGCCATGCACGACCAGAACAGCGTGAAAAATGATCATCGCACCAAGGAGCAGCCCGAGAAAGGGTTGAAGGGGTGGGGCTCTCACCGTGGGATGCCGGCGGCGAGAGGCGGCCAGTAACGAAGTTCGGCGAGCTCAGTGCCGTGGACAAGGACTCACACAGCTTGCACCTAAAGCTTCAGAGGGACATGAAGAAGCCCGGAGCGGGTGATGTCGACGTCGAGGAGGGCCGCAAAGGGGCGTTTGTCGGCGGGGTGGGGCAGTTTAGTGGCCAGCGCAGCTTTGCTTCAAAATACCTGCACGAGGAGCAAAGGATTCGGCCAAAATCTGAGCTTAAAAGATGCGGCAGAGGATAAAGGAGCTGAAATCGAAAGGAATCGAGGTCCCTTCATCGATACCCGATGGATTTGGCCGGAGTACAGCCGGCAGCTCCAAACTTTAAAATCTCGGGGAAAAGTAGAAATTGATGGAATGCTCCGCGGGAGATGGACGGAGAGCGTTGCCGATAGCTGGAGCACGAGGTGTAGCGCGGCTTCTCGTGAAGAAGGGGGGCTGGGGGCAGCTCGGTCGGGGCTCGACGGCGGTGTCCAGAGTGGGGCGGCTGGTGTGACATCCTGAATTTTAGAACAAGTTTAAAAATGCGTAATTCAAAATTTTTCTAACATTTTTTCTTTCCACTTCTCACCTTTTCTTTTCTTTCCTAATTCAAAAGGCAAAAACCTCACTAAATTAAAACTTATCTAAATTGAAGATTTCAAAATATTAAAATTTGAGGTGTGACAAGTGATTGAGCCCCATTTTGTTTTCTTTTCCTTGTTGTTTATTTTACAACGTTCTTAATTCTAATTGTTCGAATCCTAAATCCAACCAATTCCTTTGAAATTTTGGATCCATTTAACTCCTGTGAACCTATTGCTTTTGAATTTCAAACCCATTCAAATTCTTTGAACTCTACCCTTCTGAATTCCAATCCTATCGAACTCTTTGAATTCCAAACCAGGCCAATTCTTTTGATCTCTTTGACCTCATTCAAATTAATTTACTCCATTCAAATAGCCATTTATACTCCGAATTTCATAGAATAAAATCTATTCAGAATTTGAAGATAATCCTAAAACGAAAGTTGTTCATCCTGAAAATTTCTTCAACCCTGCAAAATTTCACATTTATCGGAGCTCGGCAAGTTGACCTTTTGAAGGAAAAACAGAGGCTGCTGCTGAAATTCCGAAAAATCTGAAAATGGAAAAATCCGCGGGCCCCACTCATCAGTGTTGTCTTCTTCCTCGCGCCGCTTAGCCAGCACACCACAGCGCGCGGTGCCACGCGACTGGCCACGCGCCACGCAGGCGCCTTTCGCCGCTGTCGCGTGCATGGACACGCGCCGCCTGCGCGCAGTGAAGTCGGTCCGCGATTTCGCCTCTTCCACCTCGAGCCGCCTCTGCCTCACCGGTGCCCTGACGTCGTGAAGTCGGCCACCACTGCAATTTTGCTCTCCGGCGAGCGCCTCCCCTCCCGGCGTCGCGTACACCACCGCTACGGCCTCATCTTCCTCTGAGTCCGGCCAATTTGTGCGAAATGCGGACGGAGCCATCGGGACGCGCCCCCTCCTGTCGATGCCGGCTCAGGACAGCGCCTCCCCAGCTCCTTTGAACCCTCGATGAGCTCCACCGCGCAGCCCTCTAGCTCCTCTGCCGGAGTCCCATGGCCGCTCGGCATCCCTGCAGCCTGGCGCCGCGCGCCCCCTGCCGTGCCGCCCCTCCTCTCTGTCACCGGCGTTTTGCGTCGCCTCCCCGGCCCCATCGCGTCCGCGAGTAGGTCCACCGCGACGTCGACTAGTTCCTCCGCCGAAGCCCCAGCCCCTCCGGCCGGCCAGCGGTCGGGTCGCCGGCCAGGTCCACGGCGAGGCCGTGGATAGGCTCTGATTAGTGACCTCAAGACAAGGACAGGGGCCCCAAATCAATTAGGGGAGAAATGGGGGACTTCCTGGTTATGTTCTTTTTACAGAGAAGCCCCTCAAATTTGCGCATAAAGTATTAGGTTCAGTAATTCTTACACAAACCCCCATGATCTTTGTTCTTATTACAAATTAGGTCTACCCATGTTTACACATAAGGCCCTACGTCCAGCACATCTACACATGAACCCAGAGCTTCTCGCTTTTGCAAATAGGCATGTAAAACTCCTAGTAAACCCGTTTAGATCTTTGCTCTCATGCGTTTAGAATGGCATGTGCCACCCTCCAAGGACACAGTTGCCACCTAACCTGTTTACTCATGTCCAAAAGCTTGGACACGGTCACGCTTCTGTGACCCCCAGTCAGGTCGCTACTGGACTCGGAGCACGTGTCCACGGGCACGGACACGTCACAGTTTTCCCGTGTCCACGGACACGTCACAGTTTTCACGTGTCCACGTGTCCACGGACACGTCACAGATTTCACGTGTCCACGGACACGTCACGGTTTTCACGTGTCCACGTGTCCACGGACACGTCACAGTTTTCCCGTGTCCACGTGTCCACGGACACGTCACAGTTTTCCCGTGTCCACGGACACGTCACAGTTTTCACGTGTCCACGTGTCCACGGACACGTCACAGTTTTCACGTGTCCACGTGTCCACGGACACGTCACAGATTTCACGTGTCCACGGACATGTCACGGTTTTCACGTGTCCACGTGTCCACGGACACGTCACAGTTTTCCCGTGTCCACGGACACGTCACAGATTTCACGTGTCCGCAGACACGTCACGGTTTTCACGTGTCCACGTGTCCACGGACACGTCACAGTTTTCACGTGTCCACGGACACGTCACAGATTTCACGTGTCCACAGACAATTCACGGTTTTCACGTGTTCACATGTCCACGAACACGTCACGGTTTTCCTGTGTTCCCGTGTCCACGGAAACCTCGAACTTTTCCCGACCCACGAAAACCCCGAACTACCCGTGATCCCCGAATTTCCCATGATCCCCGAATTTCCCGTGATCTCCGAATTTCCTGTGATCCCCGAACTTTCCGAAAACCCCGAATTTTCCGTGATCCCCGAATTTCCCGTGAACCCCGAACTTTCCGAAAACCCCGAATTTCCCGAGATCCCCAAATTTCCCGTGAATCCCGAACTCTCTGAAAACCCCAAATTTCTCGTGATCCCCGAATTTCCCGTGATCCCCGAACTTTCTGAAAACCCCGAATTTCCCGTGATCCCCGAACTTTCCGAAAACCCCGAATTTTCCGAGATCCCCGAATTTCCCGTGAACCCCGAACTTCCCGAAAACCCCGAATTTCCCGAGATCCCCGAATTTCCCGTGAACCCCGAACTTTCCGAAAACCCCGAATTTCCCGTGAACCCCAAACTTTCCGTGAACTCCGAACTTTGCCGTGAACCCCGAACTTGCCGTGAACCCCGAACTTTTCGTGAACCTCGAACTTTTCCGTGAACCCCGAACTTTCCCGTGAACCCTGAACTTTCCCACGAATTCCCGAACTTTCACTTTCACGTGTCCACGGACACGGTCACAGTCCACGTGTCCATGGACATGATCATCGCTCATATGTTCACATGTCCACGAACACGTCACAGAACTCTGTGTCCACGGAGAAACCCCCGATTCTGAGCACCCATGTGTCTAGAGGCCGTGGACACAGGCCGAGCCAAGTGTCCATGCAGCCTTTGCCAGTTTTCGGTCCCAGACCAGCTGACAGCATCACCACGAAGTTCGTCCCCTGTTTCACACCTGCACACACACGACCGACAGCTGTGGACACCTGCCGGGTAGCGTGTCCACGGGGGAGATTTCCTGTTTTCCATCGTGAACACCTTGTTCGTC
>BCLH01000043.1:266556-277693 GCA_001602315.1 Zoysia pacifica | reverse complement strand
AGTTCGTCCCCTGTTTCACACCTGCACACACACGACCGACAGCTGTGGACACCTGCCGGGTAGCGTGTCCACGGGGGAGATTTCCTGTTTTCCATCGTGAACACCTTGTTCGTCTCACCACCGCTACACCTTAACTAAGTTTTCAGTGATCCTGGTGCCACTGGAACCATTATCTCAAGCTCCATCACATCGAATCCTCTAAACCTCAGCCAACCTCCGGTCTTGCCGATTCGTTTCTATAGTAAGTCTTTCGTTGAGTTTAATCGTTGTTCCTTCTTTTGGTTTTATCGTTGTCAATGCAAGTCTTTAACTATGACTCATCCTAAGCATATATTTACACTAGCTAAAGCACGCCACAGCATAACATAACCTCATTATTTAACACACCTTAGTATGCATACCCATGTTAGCACTAAGTAATCTAGTCTAAGGTTAAAATCATAGGATTAATAGTTAAATACAAATAGTTAAATATTAGAAAGTAAGTGATTACTTAGATGGTAGCCTATAAGCATTCTGTCCTGCATTCACCCACACACGTGCCACTTGCTAGTTTTAAAAGCTTAATTATATACATTGAACTAAGTAATTAATCATTAATTACCCAAAGTAAAACACTCAGGCGGGTGCAAACTAGATAGTTAATGATGATAGCATGCCCATCACCGCACCAAAAGTAATACCATATATTTAGCGTAGGAGTTCAATGGTATAGTAGAATCAAGAAATATTCACTAGAAAGCCCGTGCAATATATTGACATACACTAGTGCACGTGCCACCTATTAGCACAAACGATATGATTATTTAGTTAAAAGATCTAAATTAAGGTATGCACAAAATGACCTAAACTACAAACCGTGTTTCCGCTCATACTAGTGAAAATGCATGTTAACCCTTCACTGAACCTCACTCTAAGTTAATAGGCACCGCAACATATATGACTTGTTCTAAGTTTTCCTCGCGGTGTTATCTGATTCTTAGTTGAAGTTCTTTGGATTTTATCGCTCCTTCTTGAGTTTTGTTTCTCTCGCAGTAGTTTTACTAGGCTTTTCCTTCGCGTAGATAACGCTGAGTGTAAGGAAGAGTCAAGCCTCAAGAGGGACCAGAAGGTCTACGTATGAAGAGAAGCTCGTAGGTTGGGCGCAAAGCTGAAGGTTGAAGATTGAGGTCTTGAAGAAGAAGCCTCCAACCTCAAGCTTGAAGATTAAGAAATTTGCAGGCAAGCTCTAACCTCATATTGAACCTATAATTTGCTAATGCTCCTATAGTGCCTATTTATTCTGCTATGCATGATATTTTGGTTTGAAACATTGTGTTAGTAATAATCCTACTTGTTTCTAGGTATTTATATTTATGTCAGTAACTTGCTGCATAGATATGAATACCTTTCTTAAAAACCATTGACGGAGTGTCTTTGATAGCCATAGGAAATCCATTCCTAAATAGTTTTACAGAACGGATATTACCTTGTACTAGATCTGCTTAGGACCCCATTTATGGTGCTCCGCACCACCACACCATATACCATTAATTTGCAAAATGAGTTGAAAGAGTTTGGTGGTGTGAGTACAAATAAAAAGGGGCGGAATTAGAACAACTGGTGCTAGGTGAAGAGGGGATGTTACTGGCCGTGAGGTGGGGCTCACCTGAGGTGACGGTGATAGATGTGTAGGCTTCGCTGTGGTCCACCTGCCGTGGACGAGACCGCCACCCCTGCCATATAAGGATCGGTTCGTTAGCCCTCGACTTGGTAATTCTCGTGCAACCACAGAACCTGTACATTTTGGGCAGGACTTATTCCCTCTACGTATTCTTTCCACATCGAACCACTGGGGGGTCGGTAGTGAAGACACAAGGGAACAGGAGAAGGGCGTGAGATGACTCGATGCCTGGCCTTCGACGGTAATTGCCCGCGTCACGAGAGCGTAAGCCCGCGGATATAGCCCCTGGTTTGGTAATACCCGAGGATTGGAGGGGACCAGGAAAAGGCGTGAATGTGGTGGATATTCACGACCCGGCTCCGGGAATGTATCGACGCGTCATCGACGGCCTGGAAAACCCCGAGGGATGGCCCCTGTTTGCACCTTGCGTGAAATCTGTGGAAAACTGCGTAGATGTGAAATAAGCGTTATGCAACTCTAATGATCAAGAGTAGCATAACCTGTGGGTACAGTGTACAACCTCTGCAGAGTTAAAAATCTTTCTGGATAGGCCGTTGTCACGGTATTGACATGCTACTGTTCGGGCGCCCTACGATTAGATTTTCCATACTGCCTTGAAGTGTGAGTGGGTGTAGCCACCCGTGCTTTGGAAAGTGTCTGGAGGGGATAGTGGAGGCCCTTCTAGTTAAAAATTAGAAAACTGGCGGGAACAGTTTGTACTTCCTCAGGTCCAACTTATTAATATATGGATAATAAATGCTTTCATTCCCTTTTGAAATCTTCTGTAGTGAACCTTACATAAAACTGGTTTTTTGCAACATGAACCTTGCTGCTTCATCCTTGCTACAACCAATGTGCATTTATATTTATACCTTTGCTTAGTGTTGGAGCTTGCTGAGTACCTTATGTACTCACTCGCCTGCATTTGTGGTTTTAGACAGTGAGGATTGCGTAGATGTTGTGCTGGTTTCGTTCTGCTTCCCAAGTCTGCTTGTGGATTTGGGCCCTGGTGTTCGCTGTCTGCTCTGCTTTTAGTTGGTCAACCGATGTAGGATCATAGAGATCCTCATGGTGTGGCCTCTAAAAGTCCTGTCTCAGGTTAGTTTTTCCTTTCGAAGTATGCTTTCGATATACATTCTGTTGTGTTGTGCGTATCAGCTACTGAAATAGGGACTGATACGTGTATCATAGTGCATCTCAGAAACGGGGTGCGCTACAGCTGGTCAGCTTCAGTGAGAGCGAGAGAGAGATGGAGGAGAGAGCGAACTGAGGGCCTGGACACGGGAACCCGTCGGGACTCGCGAGACTCGGCGCGCGAACACGTCCAAAGCGTCGTGGTGCGCATGCAGGGCGGGAGCAGGCGCGCGCGTGGCAGCTGGCACTCGGCGCCGTCTGCTGGTGGAAGAAAGCGGTGGAGGGCGGCTGACAGGCGGGGCCCGCGACAATTTTTCTTTTTCCGAGATTTTCTCTGATGATTTTCTGTGCTGCACTGTTTTTGCTCTAAAAATACACCTTCCCGAGCTCCTGAAATCTTCAAATTTTGCAGGGTGGTAGAACTTTTCGAGATGAACAACTTTTATTTTGGCCCCAAGTTCAAATTCCAAATAAATTTTATTCTATAAAATTTTGAAAACAGGTAATCATTTTGATAGAAATGATTTATTTGGGCCATTTAACTTTTGAATAAAATTTTAAAAAAATCTATAAAATTCAATTCTTTGCAAGACCATTCTAAGAGAGTATTTTTTTCACAATATTTCTTTTAAAAGTTTTGAACTCATTTTTGAAATTTGATTTTCAAATGAAATTTGGAAGTTTGGTTTGAGTCATTTTAAATTGTCCTAGAGCTCGGTTCCATATTTCTAAACTTGGGAATTTACATCTTTATTCAAAGTGGGATTTTACAGAGTGGATCGATAGGAAAGAGAAAAAACAAGAGCAAACGGATCGGAGGCGCGCCCTTTGTTGACGCGGCCCGGCCGCCGGTGGTGTGGTCGAACGGAGCGGACGGCGACGCGCACTGCGACGCGCGGCGTCGAGGCGCTGCGTGCCGTCGGCTGGCGGGCGGTTATCAATGCACGGCGCCAGATCGGGACGACAGCTCGACGCCTGTCTCGGGCGGGGCCGCGTATCGCCGCGCCTGTCCGTACAGTGGCGGCTTTCGGCTGTGCGGTGGTCGTCGGACTCGGAGAGGACCGGTAGATGCCTCGAATGTGCCGTACGGCTCGTCGTCGTTGAGCGGGACGTGCCATGCGAGAGCGTCCACGTTTTGATCGATGCGACGTCGCCGAACGGGATCACGGTCAGGTGCATCCGGCGTGGGCACAGACCGGTCGCTGCGCTGCGCTGTCTGATCTTATCCGTGCGGATGCGGCTAGAAGGGGAAGTTTCCCGGAAGCCGGGTGTTTAATTTGGCTTCACCCAACGTGTTGGGTGTTGGCTTAGCTTGCCATTCACGGCGGTGCGTGCACCGATGTTGTTGGTGATCGACGCATACGAGGGCCGAGTCAGCTGAGACAACGAAGCAGCGGGGTGGTGGACTGGTGGCCGGTGGGGCCCGCGGGCACGGCGCCCACACACGGGCTCGTCTTCGTCGTGCGTGCTTTTGTGTGCATGGTCGTCGTCTTTGAGCCGACCGAGGTGATGAGTGCGCGCGGGCCGGGAATGAGCTCCATCGAAATCGAATGGTGGGCATCGGTTGTGGTCCTTGGGGGAGTTTGGACTTCCGTACACGTTGCAATGGCCTTGGTCGTGACCCTAGCTCGTATCGACCAATCGTACGCGGCGACCTGCGCCCGCCTAGCTGTTCCCTCGATTGCCGTCTCCGCCGAACCCGGAGCCTGATGTGCCCTGCGGCAAGTGGGGTCGCACGTGCCTGTCCCTACACGTCACTGATCACTACGGGTCGGAGTACACCGTGCAACACGGTGATTCACAAGGGATCGAGTTTGTTTAGAAGGAAGAATCTCCGTTCACGTCGCTGCCGGATCGTCTTCGGTTTACTAGTTTCAGATTACAGTAACAGCTGCATTATTGTCGGCAGAATCGATCCCACGGGTCTTGTTCGCTCCGACGCGGCGCGCCAGAGCCGCCGGTCCACCGGGAGGGGAGTGACGGCCTCCGCGACGGCGACGGCGACCAACCGGGGCGCAGGGCGAAACCAGAAAGCCATCGTCTCGATCGTCACCGGTTGTCGTCGCGATCTCCATCCGCGTCATTACCGTCTTAGTTTATCCAGCCAGTTGCGTGCGGCGACCTTTGGGGAGGCTCTAATGATCTGGTCGTGCTGACGGAATCCGATTCTTGCGCGGTGTCGAAGAGCCGCTGATTCTGAATATTCTGTTTCTGCTCATTTCGTCAATGGCGTAATCGATCGTTGAAGTTTCCAAGAAAGACAGTGCGTTTCCTGTGACATCACAGAGAGCCGCTGATGTTTTTATAGTATGTATGTTAGAGTTTTTCAGATCAATTTCAGTGTGGGTCGATGGCCATTTGGAAGTTGACATTTCGACAATAGCGAGGAGATTCTCTGTTTCTGAGTCGAGGAGTAAACCTGATCCGTGATGTCCTCCACACGCACTGCTCCGACTTGAGATCGATTAAACAAGAACATTATTAATGTTTACTGAGAGATGTTAAAATATTTGAAGTTAATTACGGCTATTTATTTGATCAGATCTGATGATTAAAAATAGAGAGGTAACTAGTTAAAAATGTTAAATTAGTGGACTCAATAAAAAATAATGAAACCAATACTAATTTTTAGAAATTAATATATAAGATTAATTGAGGAGGGATAGGTACCTCTTGTGCCTCACACCTCTCACGTTTACCATGTAAAAAGTTGCAAGTTGCAAATGTTGCTAATAATCAAGAACTTTAAATAGTAATTCCTCTCTTGCTCAAGTGGTGATATATATATGCACCCAACACTATCGAGACACCAGAAAAGTCCTACACCTGGACCCACTGCCCAGTCAATGATGCAGCCATGCATCTTATTTTGTGTAGCTTAGTGAACGAAGCGTGTTAGGTAGTGGAACTGAACATGGCAGCGAATGAAACAGCGACACGCGTCCGAAAGCGATCCTTACTTAAACAGAAGTTATGTGGCGTTGCGTCGCCGTGATTGCGAATCGGCGCAGCTAGCACAGGTTGTTTTTTCTTACAAGCTTGAGATTCTTCGGTATTAATTAGTACTATAAGCCAGAGGCGTATCTCGATGTCAACCTGCACCAGAAATGGATGCTTGCCATCTTAAAAAGGGCCCATAATTAGTCCAACATGAGCTTGATTTATTATTCTAACGATAGTACTTTAAGAAACATAAAGACTAAACCAGGTTATTACATAAATAATAAGCATTCAAACGGCAGGTTATAAATTAACTAATGGATATGGCATAGTGGCGCCGCATATGGTCGCGCCATCGGATTGTCAGCAATGTCTTCGATCCCATGGGCGTCAGCAAGCTAGCCAGATGCAATGTATATGTGGACATGTCAATGTCATTTCTTGAGGGGCCCCACTCGACTATCCATATACAGCAACCAATAGGCTCAGTAGCTTGGAAGTACAATAAACGGTGACCATTGACCGCATCTTGTATCAAAAGGATTCATCAGACGACGAGCTGCAATGCACCGTCCACCGTGGAAATGGTCAAATTAATATGTTAATTATATAAGCAAGCAGGATGCTATGCTTCGAGAAGGGGTTAATTAAGTTGTGTTCGTTCTGATTCTCACCTTCTAAGTTCGAATTTCTAGCTTTCTATACAATTAAGTTGTAGCGTTGTATTCTCTCCTCTCTTAATGTGAAACAAGCGAACTTGGAATGCCGGTTGTTCCTGTTATTTGTGATTTTGTTAAAGAAATATGTGTGAATTTCTGTGCGCAAAATAAAAAAAGGTGGTCAGATGTTTTTTTTTTGAGAAAAAAGGTGGTGAGATGTTGGAGGATCCCCGTTTAAGCCAAAGGTCATTGTGTGGTCATGAGTCCCCTTATGTCAGAAAAACCATTGATGGTTCCCTACTAAATAGTGAGAAAATACATGTTGATAGCACAGTACTGCCTGCCATTGTGTCCGATCGATATGCATTGCTCTCCTATAGTTAAGCTCGTCGTTAGTTTATGTATGTACACTCCCTTCCCATTGTTTTTTTTATCGACGTCAAGTCAGAGTGATCAGTCCAAGAAACAATCAGAGGTAGCAATAACCATGTACCTAGCTCGATTTATGAACTATATGAACCGAAAACCATATATAATATAACAAGCCATTTTCTGGATCAGTGTGAGACTCAAACAAGTAGAGGGTATATACAGTAACTCATGCATTAAAAGTCACTGACATACGGACTCATGACACAAAATTATGCAAAGGCCCCTTCCCATGACACAAAAGCGCGGCAATTGCCGTACTTTTCGTGTATGTTTTTGTTGTGCACTTCTAGTTGAAACAGTATATTTTAAATTTATTATTTAACAAATAGAAGTATAGTTACTTTGACATGGATGACAAAGTTTTATAAACATATACTTCAGTCTCAAAAAGAAGTTGCCGACATAGTCTTCAAAGCATAAGTGTGACCTTTGTTATCTATAAAACATTTAATAAAAAGTAGCATCGGTATACTTTTAAGAAAGTATTTTTAAAACAAATTATTTCTAATTTTATAACTTAATAAATTTAAAATTATTTTTAATTTATATTGGCAAGGTTTGATTAAAATATTTTGTTCAAAGCTACTATTTTTTTTGACTCGAGTTGTAAATGGGAAAAAAATTGAATCTTAGTTCTTATAGTAATTAAGGAGCATTTTTAGAAGACAAAACATTTTAAGTTATCTAAATATACATTTTTATAATATATAAAGGTCTTTAATTGTAGCATATACTTGTAAGGCATAGAAGTAGAATTAATTTATAAAAACTTCTCTTATATCTTTTGAAATAGTTCTATTTAATCTATAGCAGAAGTAAATTTGATTTAACAAAACAGTTACAGTTAATTTTTTATATTTATGCCATTGTCCATGGTACTACCACATACTCTCTCGAGTCCTAAATTATTATTTACTGCTGATTTTTAATATCATCTTTGACTTATTCAACTTATTAAAAAATTAATTCAAATATGTAAAATTTTAAATTATGATTCAAATAACTTTAATGATAAAACAAACTATAATATATAAAATTTATAAAAAAGTAAATATGACTATAGTAAAAATTTATATTAAACCTAGAAAAGTTAGGTGATGACACGTCCATTCATGCCTGCTCCCGTCGAGTAGAAGCACGCTCCTACGTTGATCGGAGAAATTTTTTTTTTCTCCTTCATAATATTTACTGTTAGATTTTAATCTGATGGTTAATATTTTTTAGGGTAACGTGGCGCAACGAGGGTTGAGAGAACGCTTGCGTTTTAATATATAAAGATTTGCTTTGGCAAGTCGATGATATTGATACCTCCCTTTATTTATTTTTTTCTAAACGTAGCACCAATGATAGTGGTTACCATCCTGTCGTTGAGACCGGCATTAAGATACAGGGGCAGGGTTAACCTAGCTTAGCTAACTCGATCCAGAGGCTTCTATTATTCAGAATAATCTCAAATTGTAGCTAATTAATCGATGGACTGATGCAGTCAGCACGCTTTGCTGATGGCGGTTCCGCTGGAACGGACGAACGGACATATAAACGCAGCAAAGAAAGGCGAGCAAGTGGACGTGAGAGAACATCAGTTGGTGGACTTCACGGTTGGCCTTGAATCATAATCGACACCGTGGTGGTGGAATCCGCCCTGCATCTAGCTTGTTCGGTTGTTACCACTTAACAATGGTGCAACTTGCAAACTCCTGTCCCCACTCTTGTCTGCTTAATTCACTGCCAAAAGGCATACCTACACATAGTAGTAAACTTCAGCTTGTTGAGTGTTTCTGCAAAATGAAATTAAAAAAAAAACGGAGAATAGGCGAGGATGTGGTATCTGGCACAACAGCTTAGTTTACCGGTCAACAACGCAAATCGTTGTTGAAAATTTCAAACATACCCCCTAGCTCCGTCCCATCTGTGATTCTAACTTTTTTCATTTGTCGCAATTTAACTGTCATTCTTATTTCCCAATGCAACTTTTCTCTTTTTCAATACATCTTTATCTTTTTTTTTTCCTTCTCATTTTCAGTATCTTCCATAATTTTCACCTCTCTTAATTACCGCTCCGAGCTAAACTGACACAAATCGAGAATGAGAGAGTAGTTTATTAGCTCCACGAGAAAGGAACTCCTGTTGCTCATTTCTATTATTTTGTTCAGGAAAACTATATAGTGTATACTGTACACCAAAGTGACCTTCCATTGCCCATAAATCGTGGTACCCAAAATATATGCACCGCGATTACCATGTCTGATGCGTAACAATTTTTTGTGGTAATGGGTTCCCAATCCACATCTCTAAAACTTGCATTATTTACAACAATCAAGGCGTAGGCGCACCAATAATTGTAATAGTCTTTATACACATCCTCATCAGGGCCAGATTAGAAATTACTCCAATAGAAACCCTCAAAATCGTTTACTTTATTCACAGCAAAGAAATAATTAACGATACCGATCATATGCGGCCGTGGTTTTTCCCCCGGTTCAACATCATATGTGGGGAACCGCCGGGGTTTTCAACTTTCCGTTATTCTATGTGCACCTTGGCTTGCGTATCTCGACGCTGACATACACCCGATGTCTTCCACCAAGTTGGCGTAAATTAAGCTGCTTTGATATAAATAAAAAAATCACCCAGTGACGCACTATGAATTAAACAAGTGTTACTCGAGAGTCGGTCCTGAATCAGCGTGCATTAGCGGTGGTGGAATCCGGACCGGGGCGATTAGGGTTAATTAGGTTAACTTGCCGGCCAAGTTATGCATCGGCTGCTGGTCGCCGCAGCAGGTGTAGTGCGCATAGCTAGCTGATGCAGACACCACGTAAGACAAGTAAAAAAGGAAGAAAAAAAAAGAAGAGCAAACAGATCAGACTATCTGAGCACTTCGCCACGCAGAAAATAGTGTTGCCGCGCGACGCGGCCACCGGTGGGTCCGA
This sequence comes from Zoysia pacifica, assembly GCA_001602315.1. Lineage (NCBI taxonomy): Eukaryota > Viridiplantae > Streptophyta > Magnoliopsida > Poales > Poaceae > Zoysia > Zoysia pacifica. The sequence goes on along the minus strand of BCLH01000043.1, from coordinate 267,932 downwards.
GCTGACGGCGACGGCGCACTGCGGCGAGCGGCGTCGAGGCGCTGCGTGCCGACGGCTGCTGGTCTGTGGTCGTCAATGCACGGGCGGCGCCAGAGACGACGGCTCGACGCCGGGTGCGTTGCATCTGTCTAGGGCGGCGCCGCGTATCGCCGCTCCTGTCCGTACGACGGTTCGTCGGGTGAGCGAATGTGCGTTGGTCGTCGGAGGATCGGTAGATACCGCGAATATGCGGGACGGCTCGTCGTCGTTGAGCGAGACGTGCCATGCGAGAGCGTCCACGATTGGTTGACGCGACGTCGCCGGGCGCAGGTTCATCCGTCGGGCGCAGACCGGTCGCTACGCTGCGCTGTCTGATCTTATCCATATGGCAGGCACGGGGAAGTTTCCCGGAAGCTGGGTGTTTTGGTTTGGCATTCACGGCGGTGCGTGCACCGCTGTTGCTTGTCACGGTCTAGGTTCCGTGGCAAGTTGTAGGCACTGATGTTACACAAACTTGCAACTCGTCTTGCGTGTCTCGACGCCGGTAGGTTCCTCAACGGGCATTTTTTACGGCTGCACTGTACTCCAAGCCAGGTTGGGATAATGAAAAGCGAGCGCGGCGGCGTGGTAGGTTGTTGGAGATCGACGAAGACGACGACGGCGTCCACGGGCTCGGCTTTGCCGTGCGTGCTTTCTCTGTGCATGGTCGTCTCTGCGCCGATCGATGCCGACCAAAGGTCTCAATGATCTGGGAACGGCTTGTTAGAAATTGATCTTTATCTATTTTAGCTCAACAGTTTTAATGAATCTTTTATCTAATCGCGCCTTGATCGGAGCCGCCTAGCTCATTAAGGCTGGTAGACTCCTGTCGCCAGCGTCACAATAAATAGAGGTGGGAGCCGGCCGAGATTCAAGACCTAAGTCCATCTGTACTGCCGCACCTCACCAACAAACTCTAAACTCGATCTGTGAGGGGACGCTGTGCCGACGGGAAGCACCACCACCGTCACCGCCACGACGACCGCCGTCAACGGGAGATCGACGACATCGCCGTGACTTTTACGCCACTACTCTCTCCACCGACTGACGCTGTCCAAGTGCAGAGAACCGCATCGACAAAGGGCAGATGGTTGGATCCTCTTCCATGACTCCGGCGACCGGATCTGAAGGTATTGACCACCTCCGAACCACAGATCTGTTACCGACTCGAAACTCTCGGATCTACACTCCTAGACACCAGAAAAAGTTAACAACATTGGCATCAGAGCCAGATCTAGGAGTAGATCTCGACGAGTATAGAAAAACTCGTCGGAACCCTACCCGCGAGAAAAGATACGAAAGAAAAATTGTAGCCGTCGGCTACACTGTGGCGGCCTCGCTGGCGCGAGCTCCGGCGC
>BCLH01000043.1:247225-266447 GCA_001602315.1 Zoysia pacifica | reverse complement strand
CTGGGCGACGCAGTCCGCGTAGGCGACGCGATTTTTCTGGCCCCATGACGCGCTCGTCACCGGTGCTCGCGAAAGAGGCGGCTGAGACGGGAGAGAAAAGAGCAAATGAATTAGGGTTAGGGTTGGGAGAGAACCCCACCATTTTTATACCCTCTGAAAAAAGTGCGCGTCCGTCCGATCTCGATCCAACGGTCCAGATCACACGATGGTTAAATGGACTAGATTTGGCCCATAAAAGAGTGCGAATTTTCGGCCCAAACCCAGGTTGGCTTGCATGAATTGCAACAGGCCAATGGGTCAGGCCGAAATTGCCAAAAGAAAAGTTTTTTCATTTCTTTTTCAGAGGCATTTTTAATTGATTAATTAGGTAATTTTTTACCTAATTAAATCCGTTAAAATTTGAACCAATGGGATAATTTTGACAGAACAGAAAAATAAGTAAATGCTTCTGAAAATTAAAGAAATATTTTGTTTTCCGATGCGTACTTAAAAAATTATTTTCATTATTAAATTCGAACCAACGGGAGAATTTAATTTTGAAAAAATAGTAATAAATTTTAGATAATTATGATATTGTTATTTTCTGACCAACGTTGATAATAACAGTATTATAATTTTGTAATTGACATTTTATGCATTATTTCTATTTCTGCCCAACGGTGATATAGATTTAATGTATAATATAAAATTGTGTGTCATATTTTTTACCAACGTTGAAAATAAGACATATAATTTTACTGTTATTATGTTCTCACTTTATTTGATTTATTTATAGACGGATACAACTATTAAGTTGTATCAAAGAGATAACCACTCTCAAATGTGACAACTATAGAGAGTAGAAGAAAAAGATAGACCTAGCGTTTATCTTAGCTGAGGTGGACTAGGTCCTGACCACAGCATGTCCCACTGAGTCTAAGAAGCCAGTGAGGAAAGAAAATAGGGCTGAGGCTGCTCGACAGACCAGACAGAGGGACTATGCTCCCTTAAAGATGTTCTATGACCTTGAACATAGAAAATGAACCACAACCAACAAGAAGTGTATGGCTGTGATAAAGAACATGATTGTGCCTGCAATTGTGGGTTCAATCGCGAAGTATGATACCGTCATAGAGTACCTTAAAAGAATAAAGAGTCAGTTTACTGTCTCTTCAAAGACATAAGCCACACAAGTTATTAAACAACTTGTGACAGAAAGATACTCTGGTGGTAACGGTGGTATTAGAGAGCACATATTAAGAATGAGTAATATGGCATCTAAGCTCAAACCAATGGATCTAGGTCTCAAGAATGCACTCCTTATCCATCTGATTTTTGCTTCTTTGTCAAAAAATTTGACACCTTTGTTGTCAACTACAATATATAATCCGAGTCTTGAGACATGGAAAAATGCATAGCAATGTGTGTGCAAGAGGAGAATCGAATTAAAGCTTCACATGGTGGTTCTATCAACTATGTGAAAGATAGCAAAAAAATGAACTTCAACAGCTACTCATCAAAGAACAAGAAAAAAGCCTTTGTCCATCAGACTCAACAGAACAAATTTGAAGTAGACAAGGATCAGTGTCTTCACTGTAAAAAGACGGAACACTACAAAAAAGATTGTCCCTCCTATTTAAAAATGATCATGGCAAAGAAAGGTAAAACATTATTACCTTTATAAATGAATCGCTATATGTGCAATATTCAAAATTCACTTGATAGATTGACTCTGGAGCAACTGTTCATGTTGCTAATTCATTACAGGGATTTCGTTCGACGAGGACTACGCAAAGAAGAGAAAGATGCATTAAAATTGCAAATAGAGTCCAAGCTGAAGTTGAAGCCGTTGGCGATCTTTTAATAAAGCTAGCTGATGGCTTTATTCTTATACTTAAAGATGTTCTCTATGTACCCTCTCTACAGAGGAATTTGATTAGTGTTTTATGTTTGAATAATGATGGTTATAATTGTCATTTTAGAAATGGCAAGTGTGAAATAATGTTTAATAAAGAATGTGTTGGTCTTGCCATCTTACAAAATGAGCTTTATTTGCTATCACTACGTGATAATGTGAATGTCGTATGAGATAATGATAATGTTGCATGCGAGATAAATGAATTCTCGTCCATGAATAAAAATAGAAAACGAAAAAGAACTCTAGATGAATCATCAAAATTATGACACTGTCGTTTAGGACATATTTTAAGAGGAAGAATAGAAAGACTAGTTAAGAATGATATTCTTCCTCCACTAGAGTTCTCAGACTTAGAACAATGTCGAGATTGCATTAAAAGAAAATATGTAAAGAAAATTAAGAAAGATACAAAAAGAAGCACATGAGTTCTATAAATTATTCACACAGATATTTGTGGTCTCTTTTCTGTGAAGAGTATAGATGGTTATGACTCGTTCATAACATTTACGATTGATTACTCCTGATATGAATATATTTATCCAATCAAAAAAAAAGAAGCCTTGGATAAATTTAAGATATTTAAGATTGAAGTTGAAAACCAACATGATTTAAAGATAAAGATAGTCCGATCTGATCGTGGGGGGAGTACTTCGGTCGGCATACTCTGTATGGACAAGTTTCTGAACCTTTTGTAAGGATCTACAGGAAAATGGAATAGTGGCCCAGTATTCTACACCGGACGAATCTCAGCAAAATGTAGTAGCTGAAAGACGCAACCGTACCCTGATGGATATGGTGCGAAGCATGATGAGCTATTCCACACTGCCATTGAGTTTGTGGATGGAGACGTTAAAAACCGCCATTCATATTCTCAACAGAGTACTCAATAAATCGGTGCCGAAAACACCGTACGAATTGTGAACAGGTAGAGTTCCCTCGTTAAACCACTTACGAGTGTGGGGGAGCCCAGCTGAGGCTAAAGTATTTAACCCAAACATTAAAAAAGCTTGATTCCAAAACAGTAAGTTGCCATTTTATTGGTTACTCGGAAAAGTCAAAAGATTATCGTTTCTACTGTCCTGACAGACATACAAAGTTTGTAGAAACGAGACACGCTGTCTTCTTAGAGGATGAGATGATGAGGGGGAGCATGGTAGCTCGAAAGATTGACCTTAAAGAGAAGCGAGCGTATACGCCCACTCCGATGATTCAAAAGCCATTCTTTACACTACCTGCTGTCGCTGCACCGACAGTGTGAGATACTGTGGGGCAAGTACATGTTATTGTTCCTCCTGTGGCAACAATAAATGAGAATGAGGAACATGTTCCTCAGGATCCAATAGAACCTATTGCCACAAGTGAAGGGGAGCAAGAACAGCCTCAAACAAAAAATGTACAGAATAAAAAGGCTCTGAGGAGGTCTCAAAGAGTAAGAAGATCAGCTATTTCTGATGACTATAAAGTTTATCAAATAGAAGAATTTTAAATAGAGGATGATCCCACCTCATTTGAAGAAGCTATGAGAAGCGAAAACTCTTCAAAATAACTTGAGGTCATGAAAGAAGAAATGAAGTCTATGAAGTCTAATAAAGTCTGGGACTTAGAAGTAATTCCTAAATGAGTCAAAACAGTAGGCTGTAAATAGGTCTATAAGACAAAACTCGACTCCTAAGGGAATGTAGAAAGATATAAAGCACGACTCGTGGCAAAAAGCTTTACTCAAAGAGAAGGGATTGATTACAATGATACCTTTTTTTTCGGTCTCATGTAAATATTCCTTCAGAATCATAATGACACTAGTGGCTCATTATGATTTAGAGTTACATCAGATGGATGTAAAGACAGCATTTCTAAATAGGAATTTAGAGAAAAATATTTACATGGCACAACCAAAAGGTTTTGTTATAGAAGGAAATGAAAGAATGGGATGCCGTCTAAAGAAATCGATTTATAGGTTAAAGCAAGCTTCAAGACAATGGTATTTAAAGTTTGATAGTACGATAAAGAAATTTGGGTTTAAAGAAAATATAGAGGACAACTGTGTTTATTTAAAGTTTAAAGATGAAAAGTTTATCTTCTTAATCCTGTATGTAGATGATATCCTACTAGCTAGTAGTGACGTCAGTCTGCTACTGGAGACAAAGAATATTTTGTCTTCAAACTTTGATATGAAAGATCTTAGTAAAGCTTCATTCATTCTAGGAATCAAAATTTACTGAGACAAAAAGAAAGCGGTATTGGGACTGTCACAAAAAGCATACATAGAAAAAGTGTTAAAGAAATATGGTATGCATAAATGTAGTCCATCACCTGCACCTATAGTCAAGGGCGACAGATATGGAGATTTTCAATGCCCCAGGAACTAATATGAGATCGATCAAATAAAAGCGGTTTCATATGCTTCAGCTGTCGAAAGCTTACAGTATGCTCAAGTGCGTACACGCCCTGACTTAGCATTTATTACCGGGTTACTTAGCAGATTCTAAAGTAATCCTAGAATAGAGCATTGAAAATTGATAAAGAAAGTCTTGCGCTATTTGCAAGGAACAAAAGGTCTTATGTTGACATACAGAAAATCAGATTCACTCCATATAGTGGGGTACACGGATTCTGATTATGCGGGAGATGATAGAAAGTCTACATCCGAATATGTATTTACTTTCGCTGGAGGAGCTATTTTATGTAAAAGCTCAAAGCAAATCGTCACTACATCGTCCACAATGTATGCCGAGTTTGTAGCATGTTATGAGGCTACGGGGCAGGTGAACTGGCTTAAGAAGTTCATACCCGGTCTAAAAGTGGTTTACGACATCCATAGACCACTTAAATTATACTGCGTTAACGAACCCGCAGTAACGTATGCACACAACAATAAGTCAAGTGATGCTGCCAAACACATTGACATAAAGTACTATGTTGTGAAAGATAAAGTTTGAGATCAAATCATAGGTCTTGAGTATATAAGCACCGTAAAGATGCTAGCGGATCCACTTACTAAAGGCTTATCACCCAAAGTATTTATTGAACATATTGCCGGCATGGGTTTAAGTGAAAGTCTGTGATTTTTGAATAAAAAATGACCTAAAATGTATAGTAACTATTTCAGAACAGAAAAATGTATTGTAGCTGTTAAGTCTATCGGCGATTGATCGTGACGATGAGACAGTTCTATGCATTAATCTATAATGGAACGAGTGAAGTTAAAAAGTAATAAAGATAAAATATAAAGTGAGATCAAGGGAAAGAATGTTAGAAATTGATCTCCACTTATTTTGGCCCAACAGTCTTAATAGGTCTTTGACTTAATCGCGTCCTGATCGGAGGGCGCCCAGCTCATTATGGCTGGTGGACCCCTGTCATCAGCACCACAATAAATATAGGTGGAGGGCCGGCCGGGACTCAAAACTTAAGTTCATTCGTACCGTCGCACCCCACCAACAAACTCTAAACCCGATCTGTGAGAGGGGCGCTGTACCGACGGAAAGCACCACCGCTGTCACCGCCACGACGACTGCTGTCAACGGGAGATCGACGACATCATCGTGACTTCTACACCACTGCTCTTTCCACTGACCGACGCTGTTCAAGTGTAGAAAACTGCATTGACAAAGGGCAGATGGTCGGATCATCTTTCACGACTCCGATGACTGGATTCGAAGGTATTGACTTCCTCTGAACCACAGATCTGTTATCGACACGACACTCTCGAATCTACCACTAGACACCGAGAAAAGTTAACAACAGGGCACACCTGGACGGGATCGCGGGCACGAGCGTCCGAGTGGAGGGGTTACTTGTGGTCACCGGTTGTGGAGGGAAGTTTCCTGGAAGCCGGCGCGGGGGTTTGGACTTCCGGACACGGCGCGTGGGCCGGCGGGGCAGAGGATGTAGTAACTGTCAACGGTCTGTACGGATGACGATCGAGGCCATGAACCGATGACTATCGCCGCCTGGAAATCCCTTCCGGTGATGGTGGACGAATTAAGGTGTTTGCGGCCTACTAGTAAAAGCTAGTACAAGTTTTGGAATTCTCTAGAATGTTCCAGATACAGAAATGGAGGAATAAGAAAGGGGAAAGTGGTAGAGATCGAGCAACGCTTCGAGGTTCCTTTCGCCTCGTTCATCGACACCTCTCCCAGTGCACAGGTTGATCATTTTTCAGGGCTAACTGCTTCACTGGGCCTAGGTTCAGTAGCAGCATCACCTGGCCCAGGATGAGCCCACGTATTCCAGCCCAATCAGTATGCAACTGCACCGCACGTCCTAACAGAAGGCCGCGACTCGAACAATTGACTGTTACTGCTGAAACAATTTACTTTCATTACTCGAACAATTAAATCGTACTACTAAAACAAATTAATTTTTATTTTTTCTTCTTTCTTTTTTCATTTTCACCGCTCTCATGAATGCACTAGTTGAAATATTTAGAACTTTTTACTTTTTACCACTAGATCAAATTTACTACTAAAATATTTAACTTTTACTTTAGGATCAATTTATTTTCACAACTAGAACCATTGAGTCTTACGACTGAAACATTCTATACATTAAGATGAAACATTTTTTGAAAAAAATTAGAGATTTAAAATTAGAATTTTTAAAAAATATATTCATGTGTGATCTCATTTTTTTGCAATAACTCTATAGAATATGATGGTTCAAATAGATTCAAAAAATGAGTTACGGTTTGAGAAAAAAAGTCAATTTGAGTTCAATTCTCTTGACCGCTTACCTGGCACGTGTCTCATACTTGGGCTGGACAGTTAAAATAGTCAATTGCACTTAAACAATTCGGCCCATCTAGCCCAGGAGGGCATCGCGCTAGGGGTGGTCGCACGAATGCTGGAGTTGGCTTGGTCGGCTTCACTGGCCCCGTCGCTGCTTATGAAGCGAGGGCACAACGCTATCAGGCGACCTCATCCTGCCGAACTTGAAACTTGAGGTGGCGAGCGACTGTGCTAATGTCATCAGGAGTTTAGGCGAAGGAGCTCGTGGAATGTATATATGACCATTTCGTCCAGGGAGATAACGCTTCGGGCGCCAAGTTCCAGTAAGGTTGATTTGGATCGTCAGAGTAGAGCCGAGCCTCGAATTAATACTGACGCTCAAAATCTTGCTAGGAGTTCCATCTGTTCTGATGTAGGGACAGATGCATGTCTGGTTCATTATATTAGCACACCTGATGGTGTTTGTAACTCCTGTAATCCCTCTGGTTACCTGAGATGACAAGTGGTTTGCTGAAAGAAAGTAACAATGACCTACTCACTCCAGTTTACGAACTGCTAGATGATGCGCGATCGTGTCTCGTAAAGAAAGAAGAAAAAATAGGTCAGATCAGACTGCAGTGGCAGCCATGGCCTGAACACAGAAAAATGCAGATATACTGCTAATGTGTCTGTCGACCTACCATGCTACGCCAAGCCACTCATCATCATAGCCTTGAGCCGGGCGAGACAACCTGCAAGAAGCCGCGAAGCCCTCTTCTCCAGGTACACGCCCAGCTTGAGCACCCTCTCTTTGAGGAAACAAATGCATAAAAATAAAATTGCAGCAAGAGCACAGCCAGTTTTTACTCTCTTATATACAATACTCCTACATTCTGCGAGTCCACCAAGACAGACAGAATGGCAAAACAAAGTGCATGTAGCTATGCTAGTTTCTCTACCGACGATTTGCCTGAACATGCAAAGCATAGCCCACAGTTTGAATTGCTTGGTATACAGTAAATACAGAACAAAGGAAGTGCTTGCAAGGGACAGAACAACAAGCTAGTCTGGCAGAGGCCGGCGGTGGTGGTTGGCTCGTGACGGCTTGGGACCGATGTGAATTCTGTTGTGTTTCAGTTAATGACCTTCAACGTGATGTTGTTTGGATACAATGCAAGTTCCTTCTGCACTAATTCCTTGGCATTATTATTATTCACCCAAATTTCCTTGAGGCTTGCGAGAAACTGTAGTCCAGAAATTCCATGCATCTTGCAAAAGCTGAGTTCTAGCAACTCGAGTTTAGGCATCGCCTCCTGTTCAAATTCCAAAAATCGTACTCTTGTCTGAGAAAGCTCCAGCACCAAGAGGCTCGGGAAAGACGAGCGTTGGATGCGGAGCTGCTGCTCCTGGACTGAAAAGGCCATTAGACGCAGAACTTCCAGGTTTGGCAACATGCCGATGGCACGTATGGCATCTTGGTTCAGAGTTGCCCACCCTAGCTGCAACTTTGAGAGGTTCTGAAGTCGATGGATCCATTCTGTTAACTTGATTAGCTGGCCCGTTATGTTGAGGCTCTCAAGGTACTTTGGTGGCCACAAGGTCTCACCCAAACAATCATCTAATATTATGTTGCTACTATTTGGCCAAACCCATTTTACCGACAAAGACCGAAGTTGACTGTGCCCAGCAATGGCATGCCAGAACTTCTTGTTGTTTTCCTTGGTGACACCGGTCACTCCAAGCTTACGAGGCTGATTAAGCTCTCTGAGCTCCTGAAATGTAGCCTTTCTGCGTGCAACTGAGACATCACACAGTGTGCGCAGGGCCGTCATTTTGGAAATCCCAATCGGTACTACGATACCCCACACCAGATAATATTTAAAGTCTCTTTTCTGGATCAATATGTCATGCCTGGTCACACCTTCCGCAACATGTGATGCATTCTGACGATCCTCTAGCCACCGTGGTCTCCAAAATGCATGGCACATATGTGGGCCACAATCCATGAATCCGGTTCCTTGCAGTATCTTCCTCTCCTGTCCTTTTGCCTCATCGGATGCACGGAGGTACTGTAGCTTCTGAAGCCTGGTGACAGTCGTTGGCAACGTCCCTATGAATGTATTTCTGACATCTAGTGTCTGCAGCTGCCTCAAATTTCCCAACGAATCTGGTAATTTGAGAATATTTACACAGCGGCGCAGAGAAAGGTACCTTAAGTGAAGGAGCTCCATAATATCATCAAGGTGTGGTCTCTGAGCCCCACTATGTGCTCCAGATCCAACAATCGGAGGAACCTCGTTTTATTGGATATGCAAAAGGATCTCCACTCTCCAAATACTGTTAGTGACCTCATGTGCGACCATCATAGCTTCGCAAAAGTACTGTCCTTATTGTTTTAAGCTCCGGGTTGATTTCCAGCTCAGCACTTATGCCATCATTCAGCTTCTTCCATTCCATTGCAGTTTTAGGTTCATTTGCTAGATAGCCGCCAATGGTTGATATTGCCAGGGGAAGTCCATCACATTTCTTTAGGATAAGTTTTGCTTGATCGAGCATACCAGTATGCATATCAAATCTTGGAGCATCCTTAAATACCTGAAGGGTGCATATGATTTGAGATCAAGGTTGTTAGATAACTCTAAATTCATCTATATAAAATAAGCCGATGCATCATTAAACTCATTTATTGTTAACTTAGTTGTTAGCCAATACTAACAAAGTTTGAATTTTAAAATACGTGTGCATCTATAAATGGGAAACACTATGCAGTAGTTATATTTAGATTGTAAATACAATATATTCCTAGAAATTCCCATAAAAAATATCACATTGCTTTGCCCCCCCCCCCCCCAAATGCCATTCTAATCTCGAGGATCTATTCAGTAATTTTGTTCTGATTTCTTCAATAATTTTCTCTCCTTCAGTATTTTTATTTGATTCCTTTAGTAATTTTCTCTCCTTTAGTAATTTTATTTCGGTATTTCTCTGCTTCAGTAATTTTGGATCAGAGTGGGTGTAGAATAGCACTGCCGACATATAAGTCCTCACAAACTATATAAAAATATAAATTGATAAATATATGTAGATTATATGACAAAAAATCATAGAACTTAGTGCGTGTCTATTTCAGGAAATACAAGTTCACAACTTGTATTTAGGACTCATTTTCAAGAGAGCATGTAGGCAGCTGATTTTATGTATTGTAGCAGTCATGTAGTTCAGTCATAATTTAATATTACAAAACCATAAAAAGAGGAGCCTGGCGCACGTAGCTTCCGCTTGCGCCAGATCCATCTTATGTTAAATTTAAAAAATGGAAAACTGATGATAATAATGGTAGTTATCATTTCCCTTTTTTATTCTTAGATTATCAACAAAAATTCATGTGTGGATTTGGTTTTTATACAACAACAAAAATTAAAATCATTAGCCTGCATTCCTAAAATTGATGTTTATCCACTCTTAAAACATTGAAATTGATATTAATAGTTATACAATAATTTTCCATAATAGTATGTAATTACCATTTCATGAAGAAGGAAAGAAATAATTAGGTTCATGACGAAACTAAAATGGAAAATGTTGGGGATCATTGGGTAGCTTTTGTTCTTTATGACCACCCAAAATGGTAAGCTTATTTGTATGCAAAGTAAATATTGGGAATGATGGGGTTCTAAGATAAAGAAGAGTTGCAAGTGGCATATCTGTGGCATAGATTCTATCTAAAGGTGATAGAAGTTTGTCAAACATAAGAATATTGAGCAACATATATTCCCCATCTATTTAAAAAAACTTCACCAGGGGGGGGGGGTTAGACGACCCGCATCATTGAATTAAGAAGTACTTCTGACACAGGTCGAGAAAACCTGTGAACCCCTGCCACCCTTACACACCAGCACTGTATACTATGTGAGAACAATCTGGGTCAAGAAAACCCCAAACCCCTGCCACCCTTACACAGCAGCACTGTAAACTATGTGAGAACGATCTGGGCCAGTGGGATAGACGAGAGAATTTTTTCACCCTCATCCTAAATTTCACTCCCACGGGGAGTCTAACTTACGACCTTAAGGGTGCTACTGATGCTCTTGAACCACTAGGTTAAAGGCTCTTTCTCCATCTATTCTCAAATTGATGTGGTTACGACATGGGGGGGGATAATTTGTATATAACAATTTATTGTCACAAAAAATGCTTGTCTTATTTTTAATCCTCTCAAACATGATACACGATGCATGCATCCCTAGGTCTGGTATAGTGATACATGTCGGCAATCTCATATGTGGTCTCATGCAATGACACAGAGCAGTTTTTAGGACAAGGAAGACAGAGAGGGAGGTGAGAGAAAAGATAATTGTTTGACGAAGTGACCATCAACAATAAGCAAAAATTCAGAAGTATGAGATGATTCTCGTACCATATCTATGAGTTATTGTCATGCAACATGTAAATATTTTTTTTTTAATTTACCAACCATGAGATAATCAAATTATTATGACACAACTGAAGAGGCAACGTTGTAATAAGAATGGGTTGTAGCTTTTTTGAAAGAAAAGGATAGGAGTTTAGGTCATATTATCTAAAAAATGAAGTACCTTCTTTCTGAAGAGATCGTATGCAGCAGCATCATCGAGGCTATTAAGACTAAACATCCCATCATCCTGGGAACAATGTTTGGCAACAAACTTTTCCCGTGTGGTGGCTATTATTCCCGTGTGGTGGCTATTATCCTCCCAGCTTTTGTCAAGTAATGTTTAATGGCATCCCATTCTGCGGTAGAAGATAGATCATCAACAACAATGAGCCACTTATGTCTCCCAGGAAGTCTGAATAATTCATTTATCATGTCCTGGCTGTCCATCGATCCAACATTCTTCCGCTTCTGTGCAGCAGCTGTAGCTGAGCTTTCTTCAATATCTGGTTCAAGTTGCAAGGCCAGATATCGAAGGAGCGCCTCATGGTTGAAAGGGCGCCGAACAGTGACCCAAGCACGCTTCCAATAACCAATTTCTAGGCTTCGGTAGACACTTCTAACGAGAGTAGTTTTTCCAATACCACCCATTCCCCACACAGAGATCACCTTGCAGCTGTCGCTGCTGTCTGGGCGACCCACCAAATCAATAAATTTATGTTTCTCTGCTGTTCTGCCAATGATGACATCATCAAGAATGCTTGACCTTGTCTTGCTACGGTTAAGCTGGCTTTCAATTGCTGCTGTACTATGCACAATATCCCCGCCAAGTGCACCATTTGGTTGTTGTGCCCTTTCCTCCTCTATCTCATGATCAGTAAAATTCACTGAGCTGCAATTGGTATCTTGCAGAGTTGGTAGAAACCTTTTCAGGCTTCTCAACCTGCGCACAAATCAAGTAATGAATATTTTATTTTAACTGCTAATATGTATATATTAACGGTCGGATTAAAATCTAACGGTAGATATTAAAAAGAAAAAAAAAATCTTTTCTTCGATCAACGTAGGAACGTGCTTTTACTCGGCGGAAGCAGATATGAACGACCATACCATCGCCCTAGCTTTTTTAAATTTAACATAAATTTTGACTATAGTCATATTTAATTTTTTATAAATTTCATATATTATAATTTGCTTTATCATTAAAGTTATTTGAATCACAACTTAAAATTTTACATATTTGGATTAATTTTTTAGATAAGTTGAATAGTCAAAAATGATATTAAAAATCAATAGTAAATAATAATTTAAGAATAGATAGAGTATATGGTAGTACACATGAAGAATAGCATAAATATAAAAAAACGCAAGAGTTCTTTCAACCCTCGTTGTGCCACGTATCTTAAAAAATATTAACCGTCGAATTAAAATCTAATAGTGAATATTAACAAATAGAAAAAAATTTTCTCCGATCAACGTAGGAACGTGCTTCTACTCGACGGGAGCAGGCATGAACGGTTCTAGCTTTTCAGATTTAACATAAAATTTGACTATAGTCATATTTAATTTTTTATAAATTTCATATATTATAATTTGCTTTATTATTAAAGTTATTTGAATCACAACTTAAATTTTTTAGATATTTGAATTAATTTTTTAGATAAGTTGAATAGTCAAAGATGATATTAAAAATCAACAGTAAACAATAATTTAAGAATAGAGAGAATATGTGATAGTACATATAAACAATAAACAATGGCATAGATATAAAAAATTAACTGTAACTGTTTTGTTAAATTAAATTTTCTTTTGCTATAGATTCAATAAAATTATTTCAAAAGATATAAGAGAAGTTTTTATAAATTTATTCTACTTCTATGTTTTACAAGTATATGCTATAATTAAAAACTTTTATATGTAATAAAAATATATATTTAGATAACTTAAATTGTTTTATCTCTTAAAAATGCTCTTTGATTACTATTAGAACTAAGATTCAATCTTTTTTTCTTACAACTCTGGTCTTAAAAAAATAATAGCTTGGAATGCAATATTTTAATCAAACATTGCCAATATAAATCAGAAATAATTTTAAATTTATTAAGTTACAAAATTAAAAATAATTTGTTTTAAAAATATTTTCTTAAAAATGCACTGATGCTACTTTTTATTAAATATTTTATAGATAACAAGAGTCATACTTATGCTTTGAAGACTATGTCGATAACTTCTTTTTGAGACCAGAGTATATGTTTATGAAACTTTATTATCTATATCAAGATAACTATACTTCTATTTATTAAATAATAAATTTAAAATATACTGCTTCAACTAAAAATACAACAAAAATATATATGAAAAACACGACAATTGTCGCACAGATTTTCTAGTTGAAGCTTAAATCTAATCATCATTAGCCCAAACCATTCCAGTCCCCTATCAACACCCCCACCCCCCCCCCCCCGGCCCCCATAGAAACCGAATCCAAACCAAACTTGTCAACATCCTAAGACCAAATTAAACCACCCTAATTCCCTTCAAACGGTTCCAAACCAGTCCAGAACCATGGTTCCAGTCAATTAAAATCAACAATATGTTAGAGCCCAGCCCGCATGGTCACAGCGAGCAGAGGCGCACAGCAGCGGCATCCATCGATACTGTGGCGAATTCGTTCCCCCGCCTAACCGCTGCCTCGTCTCTTCCTCGCAGGCGTGTCTCGCAACACCCTCGCCGCTGCCGGTGCCCCCTAGTTAATTGAGGGGTGGTTTGCAATGGGTGAGATTGGAACTTTTTCAAGAAAATAAAATCATGCCCCTCTTTTTCAAGAAACAAATAAATAAGAAATTATGCTCCTCTCTTCGAAGAAAAAAATAAATAAAAATTATGCTCCTTTCTCAAGAAACAAATAAGTAAAAATAAAACAAAACAGACAGCCACAACACAAGACCGTGGCGAAAACAAAGTGCACTTAAACATGCTACTCCAGTAGGTTTGCCTGAACATGCAATGCCCCACAGTTTGAATCGATTGGTACATATACAGTAAAAGCCTAGAGATTATGATTATTAAAAAAATTGCTCACACTTTTAGATTATTTATGAAAATCACTTATTCAACTTACCTACATAATATATTTTTTATGTTAAAAGTGTTTGACAAAATAGTTTATCCAATATGAATCAATATAAATTATAAATAGTGAAAATGGAGAAGTGACAAAAAAAAAACTACTGTTTATAGCTTATAGATGTTTAAGTACAAAATGTAAAATTGATTATATGTGATTATATGCATAATCACTTATGTGTGTGTTTGATAAAGATTATAGCATGAGCTGTGATAATCATTAACAAAATGAGCCTCATAAACTCCCCTCAAGAGGGCCTAATACAGCATAAAGGAAGTGGTACAAGAGACAGAACAACAAGCTAGTCTGACAGCTGGTGCTGCTGCTTGGCTAGTGACGGCTTGAGATCGATGTGAATTCTGTGGAGTCTCAGTTACTTGACCTTCAAGGTGACATTGTTTGGATACTCTGCAAGTTTCCTCTGCACTGATTCCTTGGATATATCATCCACCCGAATTTCCTTGAGGCTTGCGAGAAACTGTAGTCCGGAAATTACCGGCATCTTACACCAACGGATTTCTAGTAACTCGAGTTTAGGCATCGCTTCTTGTTCAAATTCCAGCTGGATGTCCAAAGGGATACGAAGCTCCAGCACCAAGAGGCTCCGGAAAGATGAGCGTGGGATGCAGAGCCGCTTGCTCTTTACTGAACTCAACTCTAGAAACAGAACTTCCAGATCTGGCAACATGCCAATGGCACGCACGGCATCTTGGTTCAGCGACAGCCCCACAAGCTGCAACTTTGACAGGTTCTGAAGTCGATGGATCCATTCTGTTAACTTTGTCAGTTTGCCCAGCATCTTGAGGCTCTCAAGACACTTTGGTGGCCACAAGGTCTCACCCAAACAATCATCTAATACCAAGCCAGTATTTTTCCAAGCCCATTTTACTGACAAAGACCGAAGTTGACTGTGCCCAGAAATGGCATGCCAGAATTTCTCAGCATTTTCCATGGTGACACCGGTCACTCCAAGCTTATGAAGCTGAGTAAGCTCTCTGAGCTCCTGAAATATAGCATTTCCACGTTCAACTGAGACATCACACAGTGTACGCAGGGCTGCCATTTTGGAAATCCCAAATGGCACTCCGACACCCCACACCATACGATTAGGCACACTAACTGCACCCGTTTTGTGCTGGATCAAGTAGCAGCACATGTTGCATATGTCATGCCTTGTCACACATTCCACAGCATTTGATGTCCTTCTCCAACGATCCTCAAGCCTCCGTGGTCTCCAAAAAACACGGCCCATATATCGCAAAGACTTGGACATGTCAATACACTGGTTGCAAAGAATTTTTTGAGTGCCATATCCATGATATGGTTCCATCTCCAGCATTTTATAGTTCATGCTTAACCCATAATTGTACAATAGGTTACTCTCCTTTCCTTTTGCTCAACCGGATGCACGGAGGTACTGTAGCTTCTGAAGGCTGGTGATAGTCATTGGCAAAGTCCATATCAATGTATTTCTGACATCTAGTGTCTGCAGCTGCCTCAAATTCGCTAACGAATCTGGTAATTTGAGAATATTTACACAGCGGCGCAGAGAAAGGTACCTTAAATGAAGGAGCTCCATAATTTGATCAAGGTGATGGTCTCTGAGCCCCACTGTCTGCTCAAGATCCAACACTCGGAGGAACCTTGTTTTATTGGATATGAAAAAGGATCTCCACTCTCCAAATACTGTTAGTGACCTCATGTGTGACAAGTCCAGCATCCTCTGCATCACATCCTTGTTCCTCTTCCAGTTGCTGCTTATTGCAAGGTGCCGTATTGTCCCTTGTGCGCCGCCCATGCTGCATCCCTCCTCTAGAGTGAAAACAAGGTTTTCTTCCCTCGCCTTTGACACACAAATTTCTCGGATGAGGTCATGAAGCTGGCAAGAATCAACCTTTGTATCAGTTTTTTCTTGCAAGGGTAGGGTCATAGACCGATCAAGTAGATTGTCAAAGTGCTTTTCTCCAACTTGCTCAGCTGTCATGCGCTGCATCTCTCTGGAGAATCCCTCTGCAATCCACCTCCTTATAACATGTTTACGCTTGATTACGTGGTCTTCTGGGAAAACAGATAGATATAAGAAACATGTCTTCAGATGATATGGGAGGCCATCATAGCTCCGCAAAAGTACTGTCCTTATTGTTCTAAGCTCCCAGTTGATCTCCAGCTCAGCACTTATGCCATCATTCAGCTTCTTCCATTCCATTGTGGTTTTAGGCTTATTTGCTAGATAGCCACCAATGGTTGATATTGCCAAGGGAAGTCCATCACATTTCTTTAGGATATGTTTTGCTTGATCGAGCATACCAGTATGCATGTCGAATCTTGGAGCATCCTTAAATACCTGAAGGGTGCATATTATTTTTTATCAGGGTTGTTACACAACTCTAAATTCATCTAGGATAAAATAAGCCGTTGTATCATTAAACTCATTTACTGTCATTTATTGTTAACTTAATTGTTAACCAAAAGTCACAAAAGTTTGAATTTTGAAACATGTGTGCACCTATAAATTGGAAATATTATGCAGCAGTTCTTTTTACATTGTAGATATCATATACTATACAAAATATCACACCTCATTCCTAAAATTGATGTTTTCTTCTCTTAAAACATTGAAATGGATATTAATAGTTATATAATAACTTTTCATAATAGTATGTAACTATCATTTCATGAAGAAGGGAAGAAATATAATAAAATGACCTGTCAGGTTAGCGATGAAACTAAAAAAAATGTTGGAAGGTCATTGACTAGCTATTGTTCTTTATGGCCATGTAAAATGATAAGGTTATTTGGATGTAAATTAAATACTGGGAATGATGGGCAATCTGAAGATAAAGAAGAGTTGCAAGTGGCATATCTGTGGTTTGGATACTATAACACGGTGACAAAAGTTTGTCAAACTTAGAAGATTGAGAAATATATACCCCGTATATTCTCAAATTGATGTGGTTAGGACAGAGGGAGCAATTTGTAAATAACAATGTCTTGTCACAAAAAAATGTTTTACTTTTTAGTCCTCTCAAACATAAATGATGCATGAATTGAGGCGAAGGATTTTTTTTAGGATGAGTAAGACCGAGAGGGAGTTGAGGGAATTGTTTTACGAAAGTGACCATCTACAAAAAGCTAAAATTCAGAAGTATGAGATGACTAATTCCATATGTAAGAGTTATTGTCATGCAACTTGTAAATATTTTTATCATAATTTTCTAACCATAAGATTATCAAACTCTTATGATACAATTGAAAAGCACAACTTTGTAATAAGAATGGCTTGTAGCTTTTGTGAAAGAAAACGATAGGAATTTTTGTCATATTTCTAAAAAAATGAAGTACCTTCTTTTTGAAGAGATCAAGAGCATCATCATCATCGAGGCCCTTAAGACTAAACATATTCCCCTCATCTCCAGAACAATGTTTGGCAACAAGCTTTTCCCTTGTGGTGGCGATTATCCTCCCAGCTTTTGTCAAATAATGTTTAATGGCGTCCCATTCTGCAGTAGAAGATAGATCATCAACAACAATGAGGCACTTCTGTGTCTCAAGAAGCCTTGATAATTCACTTATCATGTCCTGGTTTTCCATTGATCCAATATTCTTCCTCTTCCGTGCAGCAGCTGTAGCTGAGCTTTCTTCACTATCTGGTTCAAGTTGCAAGGCCAGATATCGAAGAAGCACCTCATGGTTGAAAGGGCGCTGAACAGTGACCCAAGCACGCTTCCAATCACCAATTTCTTGGCTTCGGTAGACACTTCTAACGAGAGTAGTTTTTCCAATACCACCCATTCCCCACACAGAGATCACCTTGCAGCAGTGGCTGCTGTCTGAGCGACTTACCAAATCAATAATTTTATGTTTCTCTGTTGTTCTGCCAATGATAAAATCTTCAATAATGATTGCCCTTGTCTTGCTGCGGTTGAACTGCCTTTCAAATTCTGTTGTACTGGGCACAAAATCCCTGCCTAGGGCACCGTTTGGTTGTTTTTCCCCTTCCTCCTCTATCTCATCAGTAAATATCACTGAGCTGCTCTTTGCAGCAACTTCAGAATTAGCAGAAACTTTTTCAGGCATCTCAACCTAAGCATAAATCAAGTAATCAATATTTCATTTTAACTATTAACACATATATAAACAGAAGTATTAACATATCATAAAAATGTGATACATACTTGCGTCAGAGATATGCTAGCTCTTATATATGATATAAGTTTGTCACAAATTGACACACCACCATCAACCGTTTCATACGGTACAAGGGAAAATTGGATTCTGGATACTGAAAGATAGACTTTTAAAAATTTACCATCAATTTTTTTTGTACATTTAAATATGAACCAAAGTTTCTCCATTTAGAAATATACCACTTTATAACATTTTCCATTTATCCACTGTTTTTTCTTTGGTGTCCTCTTCCGCTGGCAGAGTGAATCCACCATCTTCATTGCTCCAAACCCGGCTCATCGTCAGAGCATTGGCGTAGCTAGGTGCGTAGCCAGTGGGCCGCGGCCCACCCAGGGATTCTGGAAAACGTCGATTTTTAACACTGTAGCTCACACTATAGTGTCGTTACAAGTATAGACAGCACATTTTTTCCTTCGCGGACCACTGCTTCAGAGTGAAACTTAATGTGCCCGTCGTTGGATTGGAGTCACTATCGGGGTGGAAGTGGGTATGCTCGTCGTCAGGGGCGAACCTACTTTGCAACAAGTGGCGGCTGCCAGCCGCGGCGGAGTACAACTTCAGAGGGAAGAAAGATTAGACGCAAGACAATACCAGCGCTGCTGGCGATGCGTCACGAGGCCTCGTGTCGTGCGCCCTTCCTCTGTTGCGGGAGCCAGAGCTTGGCGGCAGCAGCACTTGGATGCTGCAGAGGAAGTCGTGGAGCATGGCGCCGATGGCGCACAGCAGCTCGGAGCCCAGGCAGCAGTGGCGCACCGCGTACTCCTCCATCTTGGACCGCCTGCACCCCATCGGCTCCTACCGTATGGCAGAGGTGAACAGATCTGGAGGGGTGGGGGGGGGGGGTGGGGGACGGGTTCGCTGCCACTCGGCAGGCTACTGCCGGGTGGCTGCTG